>CAUYUJ010015381.1:0-120000 GCA_963575745.1 Prorocentrum cordatum | reverse complement strand
CGCCCCAAAGAACCCAAGAGGGCGGCCCAAGAGGCCCCCAAGACGGTTCCAAGACGGGGTCCAGACGGAGGACCCGAACGGACAGTTCGAGCTCTCGGCCCCGAGAGGCATCCAGGAGGCCCCAAGAGGTCCCCAAGACGGCTCCGAGACGGGGTCCAGACGGGGGACCCGAACGGACATTTCGAGCCCTCGGCCCCGAGAGGACCCCAGGAGACCCCAAGAGGCCCCCAGGAAGCCCCAAGAGGCCCCTACGAGGCTCTAAAGAGGCCCCCAAGAGGCCCACAAGATGCCCCAAAACCGCCCCCACGAAGCCCACAAGAGGCCCTAAAGCTGCCCCCAAGAGGCCCGACACCCAGAAGCGTCCCCGAGGACACTGACCCACAATCCAGGCACGCTGGCGGGATGAGCCGGAGGCCCTTAGGCACGGCAGAGGCGCAAAGATCGGCACTCCGAGCGGAGTCTTCACACTCCGCGACATGGGGGGAGGTGACATCTCTGGGCACCCCCCACCCCCACCCCTATTGCAGCGCTCGAAGCATATGCCCTGAGATGAGGAAGAGGAGGAGGAGAAGGAGGAGAAGGAGGAGGAGCAGCAGCAACAGCAAGGGATGGGCGAGGCAGGTGGGCAAGGCGCCCTGTTCCGTCCGCTGCCCGCCTGCTCTGGCTTGACGAGGAGCCTCACGTAGGACTCGAAATACATCTTCTCCTGCGTGAACATGTTCACGTCGCTGACAGTCGCCAGCGTGGACGCCGCGGCCTCCGTCTGGGCCCGGGCCGAGCTCGCCGGCAGCAGCGCGGGAGGCACCCGCGTGGCATCGACCCTGGCCTCCGGCTCCGCAAACGACGGAAGGTCCGGGGCCAAGGTGGCACCCCGCATGCCCTGCGACGCTGGTGCCGCACCTCGGAAGGCCCCCAATAGGTACGGAACAAGTGGACACCATGCCCCAAAAAGCAGAGGCTGTCCAGCGCCGACAGCGGCCGCTGCCGGGCAGGCGGCCTTATTTTTGTCAAGTTAACCACATCCGCAGCAACGCTGACAACGAACCCTGCCAAAACATCAGGAACTGCTGCTGGCCTTCGTCCCCACTCCTTCCATGCCCGTTTCGATCGCGCTGGGCACCGCCGCCCTCGAACGTGCCGGCCCCGAGCCTGAGCGTGATCTTCTCGGCGAGCGCGTCCATGAAGCTGTCGTCCAGGAGGGCCTCGGCGCAACGTCACTCACTGACCCCTACCCCCACTAGCGCGGCCTGGGCCCCCCTGGCCGATCTTACCCCCTATAGATAGATAGATATATAGATAGATAGATAGATAGATAGATAGATAGATAGATAAATAGATAGATATATAGATATATAGATAGATAGATAGTAGATATATATATATACAGATAGATAGATAGATAGATCGATAGATAGATAGATCGATAGATAGATAGGTAGATATATAGATAGATATATAGATAGATAGAGTGATAGATAGATAGATAGATAGATATATAGGCATATAGATATATCGATATATAGATAGATATATATATAGACAGAAAGATAGATATATAGATATATACATTGATATAAACGTATATAGTTATATAGATAGATAGATAGATAGAAAGATATATAGATATATAGACATATAAATATAGATATATAGATATATAGATGTTGATAAATAGATAGGTAGATAGATAGACATATATATAAAGATATATATATATATACATGTAGACCTATATATAGTTCTATATATATAGATATATAGAGATATAGATCGATATATATATATACAGGCATATAGATGGATATATGGATAAATAGATCGATGCATCGATATATATATATATATAGATATATAGATACATCGGTATACATATATATATAGAGAGATAAACATATATATATATATATAGGTATATATGTAGATAGATAGATCGATATATATATACATATATATATATATATAGATATATAGGTAGGTAGATAGATAGATATGCATATATATATATATATATATCGATATATGGGTATATCTATAAGTAGATAGATAGGTAGATAGATCGATCGAACTATTAAGCAATAGTTATATACCGATATGTACAATACACTATGTACATACATGCACACACATGTATATGTATAGATTCCCCTTCCTATGTGTTTGCAAGCCGGGGGGGGGGAAAAACCCTTCCCCCCCAGAAAAAAAAATTCAAAGTGGACCCCCGGGATCTGAGGTTCTCGGGCTCCCTTGGACGTCCTTGGAGAAGGTCACCCGGCTTTCCGGGTCTCCACAAACGCCTTGCCAGCAAACCCAAAACGATCTGAAAAATCATCAAAAAGACTCAAGGGAGGCCCCAGACAACACAAAAGCGCTCCAAGAGGGACTCCAATTGCGTCAGGACGGCCAAAAGACCCCCAAGGTACCCCAAAAAGCTTTCCAAGGGGCCTTCAAAGCACAAAAATCGTCCCATTCCCTCCGTAGAACTTACAATTTTAGCATATTCGCCTTTCGGATTTCATCAGCTTCCAAGACGGTTTCAAAGCCCCCGAGATCGCCTCAAGACGCTGCAAAAGGCCCCCAAGAAAGCTTCAAGACGGCCGAGCCGGGCCCCACGATCGCCCACGAGAGCCCCAAGAGAGCCCAGAATGGAACCAAGAGGCCCCCCAAGGGCTCCCAGCACAGACCCAAAAGGGCCATGGGAGGTCCCCGGAAGTGCCCAAGATGGGTCCAAAGGAGGCTCCAGCGGGCCCAAGCTCCCCAAGACGGCCCAAGAAGGCCCCAGGACGGCCCAGGAAGGCGCCAAAACGGCCCACGAGGGCTCCGAAAACACCCCCACGATGTTTCCGAATGCCAACAAAAAGACCCCCAAGGCACCCCAAAAAGCTTTCCAAGGGGCTTCAAAACACAAAAATCATCCCATACCCTACGTAAAACTTACAATTTTAGCAGATTCGCCTTTCGGATGTCATCAGCTTTCAAGACGGTTTCAAAGCCCCCGAGATCGCTTCAAGACGCCCCAGAAGGCCCCCTAGAAAGCTTCAAGACGGCCGAGCCGGGCCCCACGATCGCCCACGAGAGCCCCAAGACAGCCCATAATGGAACCAAGAGGCCCCCCAAGGACTCCCAGCACAGACCCAAAAGGGCCATGGAGGTCCCCGGAAGTGCCCAAGATGGGTCCAAAGGGGGCTCCAGCGGGCCCAAGCTCCCCAAGACGGCCCAAGAAGGCCCCAGGACGGCCAATGAAGACGCCAAAACGGCCCACGAGGGCCCCGAAAACACCCCCACGATGTTTCCGAATGCCAACATAAAGACCCCGAAGGCACCCCAAAGAGCTTTCCAAGCGGCCTTCAACCCACAAAAATCGTCCCATTCCCTTTGTGCAACTTACAATTTTAGTATATTCGCCTTCCGGATTTCATCAGCTTTCAAGACGGTTTCAAAGCCCCCGAGAACGCCTCAAGACGCCCCAAAAGGCCTCCAAGAAAGCTTCAAGACGACCGAGCTGGGCCCCACGATCGCCCACGAGAGCCCCAAGACAGCCCATAATAGAACCAAGAGGCCCCCCAAGGGCTCCCAGCACAGACCCAAAAGGGCCATGGGAGGTCCCCGGAAGTGCCCAAGATGGGTCCACAGGGGGCTCCAGCGGGCCCATGCTCCCCAAGACGGCCCAAGAAGGTCCCAGGACGGCCCATGAAGGCGCCAAAACGGCCCACGAGGGCCCCGCAAACACCCCACATGTTTCCGAATGCAACGGGCGACCCCCAAGGCACCCGAAAAAGCTTTCCAAGGGGCCTTCAAAACACATAAATCGCCCCTTTCCCTTTGTAAAACTTAGAACTTTAGCATATTCGCTTTTCGAATTTCATCAGCTTTCATGACGATTTCAAAGCCCCCGAGATCGCCTCCAGACGCCCCAAAAGGCCCCCAAGAAAGCTTCAAGACAGCCGAGCCGGGCCCCACGATCGCCCACGAGAGCCCCAAGACAGCCCAGAATGGAACCAAGAGGCCCCTCAAGGGCTCACCCAAAAGGGCCATGGGAGGTCCCCGGAAGCGCCCAAGATGGGTCCAAAGGGGGCTCCAGCGGGCCCAAACTCCCCAAGACGGCCCAAGAAGGCCCCAGGACGGCCCATGAAGGCGCCAAAACTGCCCACGAGGGCCCCGAAAACACCCCCACGATGTTTCCGAATGCCAACATAAAGACCCCCAATGCACCCCAAAAAACTGTCCAAGGGCCTTCAAAACACATAAATGGTCCCATTCCCTCCGTAAAACTTAAAAGTTTAGCATATTCGCCTTTCGGATTTCATCAGCTTTCATGACGATTTCAAAGCCCCCGAGATCGCCTCAATACGCTCCAAAAGGCCCCCAAGAAAGCTTCAAGACGGCCGAGCCGGGCCCCACGATCGCCCACGAGAGCCCCAGGACAGCCCATAATGAAACCAAGAGGCCCCCCAAGGGCTCCCAGCACAGACCCAATAGGGCCATGGGAGGTCCCATGAAGTGCCCAAGATGGGTCCAAAGGGGGCTCCAGCGACTCCAGCGGGCCCAAGCTCCCCAAGACGGCTCAAGAAGGCCCCAGGACGGCCCATGAAGGCGCCAAAACGGCCCACGAGGGCCCCGAAAACACCCCCACAATGTTTCCGAATGCCAACATAAAGACCCCCGAGGCACCCCAGAAAGCTTTCCAAGGGGCCGTCAAACTACAAAAATCGTCCCATTCCCTTCGTAAAATTATCCCGGCAAAGCAACCTAACAGCGATATGTAGTAGCATAGCTGGAGGCATGCAGCAGCGGTAACACTCGCAGTTTGATTTTTTCCCGTGCAAAGCGTGCAGGCTGAAAAGCATTGCAGACACGCGCAGGCTGAAAAGCATTCCGCGACACGTGCAGGCTCACCGCGCACAGCTGCACACGAGCGCAGGCTGAGAAACACCACGCGCATGCAGGCTGAGAAGCACCACGCGAATGCAGACGGACAGACTTAACAGCACCGCCACAACGCAACCTGCATCTCATGGCTCCTCAAGCTCGCGCAGGCCATCCCAGTTGCTGTCGGGCCTTCGCGCAAGCGATCTTCGTCGCGGCAATCTTGTCCGTGAAGAGCTCGGCGAAGGCCTTGGCGATCTGTTCCGGGGGGCCGGATTCGATGATTCTCCGGTCAGGCAAGCCGTGGCTCAAGAGTTGGTTGAAGCTTCTGGGGCGCGACAGGCTGACGTAGTAGGCAAGCCAAATGGACTCCTTCTTGAGTCCTGGCGGAAACGCCCAGTGCACGATGAAGCCTGGGTCCGTCGTCTTGCCCTGGACGCCATGCAGAGTCCCCTGCTTTTTGGGCAGCACGGTCAACTGCGTCCTGGACACCGCAATGGCCGGGCCACCTGTCTTCGCTTTGAACTTCCAGGGGCGCGCCTGCGGGGTGATCGCGAGCACTCCGCGCAGGTCGGGGCCGGCAGGCTGAGAAGCACTGCCAGCTGTCACCGGCGCGGCCTTCAAGAAAAGTTCATCGCTGTCATCGATCTTGACATAGACGGCCTTTGGCATGTAGTAGAGTACGACCACGCCGTCCGAGACCATGGACGGGCGGCCCTCCACCGGAGGCTCCAGAGCGTTCAGCTCTATGCCTACCACTTTGCCTGGCGCGCCACGGACATACTTCGGCGGCAAGACGGATTCTGTCAGGATGACCTCCATGCCAACGAAGAGCGGCAGCAGCCCCGGCATTTTTGCGGTAGCGCCGATGTTGGGCTCCGCGCGCATCTCGTCGTAATCAGGCTTCGCGAGGCGCGCAGCTGGTCTGTCGATTGCTGGGACGTAAAAGCGCAGCTGGCCAGCATCGTGCGCATCAAGCTTGGCCTGTGCATGCATGGCGTAAGAGACGATGCGCCACTCATAGGCCGACTCGTACCAGCCTCGTGCTGAACGCAACCGAGGGTCCCACTGAGGTGGCTGAGCGGCTTGGCTGCTGCTGGCAGCAGGCTGAGCAGCACCGCTAGAGCTAACGACCTCTGTTTTGACGATCGCCTGCCATCTCTCGTCAGAGATCTTTTTTCCGCCTGGAGTTCTCATGGCGTGGAGAACCTCGAGTTGCAACGGGTCTGTAAAGCGCTGCATCTGCACGAAATCGATGACGTACTCGATGTCGGCGAGCAACTTCCTACCCTGTTGGTGTTCGTAGGATTGTCCCGCGTGAGGCGCCAGCAGGGAAGCGGTGGCGGGGACTGGCGGCAACTGGTAGAAGTCTCCGCACAAGATCTTCACAGGCATGCGTCCCCACGTCTCCTGCGGGCGCATGTACTTCGTGGGGTCCAGGTTGTAGCGCAACGCCCTGCCGTAGGTCGTGCGCAGTGCATCTGCATGCAACAAAGGCCCCGGCACAGCACCCAGCTCATCGATCACGTCGACGCCGAGTGTGCCTGTGAGGCGATCCAGCTTTTTCTGCGTCTGTGGGGTCAGGCGCAGCCTGGCTGTCTGCATGGAATCCGACATGAGCAGGCCATTGGAGGAATGCATGTCCTGCCGCGCGGGCCGAGGTTGTGTGCGGCGTGGTTGGACTGCGCTTTGCCGAGGTACCCCTGCTCGCCGAAGTAAGTGATGGCCATCGGCTCCACCACTTTGGAGAGGGTGCGCGTCTTGCCGACACCGCCTCCACCGAGCCAGATCGCTCTGTGGTTGCCTGTCGCGGACGCCACGGGGAGGAGCGCGTTGTCTTGTCTGGTCTGCCGTCAAAGCGTTTCTGCAGAGACAACGCAAACAACGCCACCGCGTCAATCTGCTCCTCCGTGCAGTGGGCATCAGTGACGAGCTTCCACGCAACAGCCGCCGGGCCCTGCATGGCCAAGAGCTGCGGAACGAGGTCTGGTTGGGCGTCCTCGGCAGCAGGCTGAGGAGCACCGCTGGGGAGCCAGTCGTCCGCAGCATCGGGCAAGATCTCTCCATCCGGGCTCGCTTGCTTCTTTTGGAGCGCAATGCTTTGCCGCTGTAGGGCGAGCATGTCAGAAAAAGGTCTCGTCCAGCCCTGATGTTCCCGCGCGCCGCTGCTGGCTGGCAGTGCAAAGCTGGGCTGCAGCATGCCGCTGTACGCTCGGTCGAGGTTCTTCAACTGCTTATCGGCGTAGCTGAGGCGGCCCTTCTGGTCCAAGCGCTGCAGTTGGTCTTGCTGTAGGGCCAGCTCGGTTGCTCTGACGTGGCCCCGCAGCGGAAACCGGGAGATCTCGGTAATCTCGGCGTCCTCCACGTCCTCCTCTACGTCGCTGCCGCCGCCTCCACCCACGTCAACGAGCTCCAGCGGGACTCGCCCCTTGACCCCTTCGGCATCGCTCGCGGAGTCTTCACCCGCCTCGAGGTGTGCAGTTGTTGCTGGCCGAGGCTTAACCCGCGCCTCCGCCGCGAGGTCCACGTGCGCCAGCACGTCTCGCGCCACGGTCGCGCAGAACTCCGCCAGGGTGCACTGTTCCTCGTGCCACCGGCAATGGTGGTCACTGAAGGCAAGGATGCGCCGTGCCGCCTCCGCTGGCATGCGCCGCGCCAGCTGGACCTTGCGAAGTGCGCTAGGCTGAGGAGCACCAGCTCGCCCTCCTCGAGGTTCGCCCGGGGCTCTTTCAGCTCGGAGAAGAGGGTCGTGTCCGCGAGCGCGAGCCTCTTGCGGGCCAGGCGGCTCCTGGAGTCTGCGCGCGCTGCCAACACGTGGATCTCCGCGCACCGAAGCCGCCACGCCCGCTCGAACGAGTATGGGCGCACGGCGGGGCAGTCGCAGTTCCTAAGCATATGGCTGTACTGAGTAACGCAGCCACAAGAGAGGGGACACTCGCACGCCCAAGGCGTGAAGAGGAGGGCCTTGAAGAGCGAGTTCTGCTCGGGGTCCTGTGCCCATGTCGGGCACTGGAAGCCATCGATGGTGGGCACGGAACTCCGCGTCAACCGGACCTCCTGCATGTACCGCGGAGCCAAGACGTAGTGGCTCTCGAAGGCGAAGAATCGCGGTCCAGAAGCTTTGACCCGGCTCGGCTTCAGGACTCGCCGGACGTACATCCTGTAGACGTAGTACGGCATGGTCTGCAGGCGAGGGCCTCTGTGGCGTAGTCGTCGGCCGTGTTCGTGCTGGTGGTGCACACGTGCATGTCCTCGCACTCCGCACCGCCACCTTGCTCATCACCAGCAGGAGTGTCTCCAGGAGGCTGAGGAGCACCGCTGGTGTCACCTGCTGCGTCCTCCTCCTCGTTGTCGGCGTCAGGGATCTGGATGCGGACTGCTTGTATTGGCACCTGATCATTATGCGTCTCCTCGCCCGAACCTTCATGGTTTAGCAAGCGTTTGCACTGCTGGCAGGCCCACTGTAGTTGTCTCGTGAAGAGCCGCACATTGTGGTGCGACTGGAGGCAGTCGCCGCCTGTGAGGATATGCACGGCCACCTCCGTCGTGGAGAGCCAGAAGCACCGGTTCGCCATCGACGCCAGGCGGATACAGACCCGCCGAGCGCGGCGAGCGAGATCCTCGCGCGTCCGGCCCCGTTTGGCCAGCGTCTGGTCCTCGCCATCAGCGCCGCCCTCACTGAGCACCTTCCGGGCTTCCTCCTCCTTCTCGTCCCTCTCCTGCTGCTCCAGACGCTGCATGCCGGTGAGCATAGACTGGAAGAGCGGCGTCATGGACTCCATCATCTTGCCCTGGTACTTCGTGATGTAGAAGTCCATGGAGAAAGCCTTCTGGAAAGCAGCTTGGAAGCTCTCCACGACAGATGCATCTGTCGGATGCAAGGAGCCACAACCGTAGAGCCACTTTTTGCGGCCGCCGAGTTGTTTGGATGAGCGCAATGCGATTGCCGACTCTGGGTTCTTCATGCTGGCCGTTTTCCTGGTAAGCCTTCTGCGCTTGGCCAGCTGAGCTGGGGCGGCCGCAGGCAGTCCGTCCTGGGCAGGCTGAGGAGCACCACCAGGCTGAAGCACTTTTGCTGCCTCGGCAGACTCGTCAGGCGCGCACATCAAGAACTGGAAATCCACGTTGCACCGGCTGGTCACTTGAGAGACGTCGTTGCTGGAGCTCCTGAACGGCTGGTCGCGTTTGACCTGGCAGCGGCACCGCTGGTTGCGGTCATCAGAGAAGTCGATGAACGGAGTCCGGACCAAAGGCTTGCCGCGCCGACGCACTCGCTTGGTGCGGCCTGCTAGACATAGCTGCTGGATGCGAAAGAACCAGAAGCGGCACGACGGGGTTCTGTTCGAGCGCAGACTCTCTTTGGCCTCGAGCTTCTTCTTGACGTACTTGACGCACGTCTCGGTGCAGTCGTGCTCGTGGTTGGAGCAGATGTTGCAAAAGAAGTCATGGCTAAACGCTACCGCCCAAGCCTCCGCATCTGCGGTAATCTCCTCGACCGAAGCCGGCGAGCCATCGGGCTTGAGGACTTCCTGAATCGCTCCATCCTCGTTCGTCTGGAAGAGGCTAGCATGGCTGGCTGCCATGGCAGGCTGAGGAGCGCCACCCAGCTGCCCGAAGCTAGTTCGTTGGCGGTAGCTTGGAAACGTAGACTGAAAGGCTCCTGTGAGCGGGAGGCCCCGATACGCTGCAGCGCCGATTGCAGGCATCCGGTTCTCTGCGGCTGCCCGCGCTCGCTCCTCCACCAGGTGCGGCTGCTCCACTGGCGGGCCGAGAGGCACCTCGTCGCGCAGGGTGCCGTCCTCCTCTTCCCCTCCGTCCATGCGGCTCTGTCGTTGCTGCCTGGCTGTGAAAGGCTCTGGCGCGACGTCAGGAAGCCCCAGCTGCCGTGCGGGCTCGTTGGCAGCTTCGTACTGCACGGTCTCCGCGGTGGAAAGAAGCGCAGTTCGCAGCTCCCGAGCGGCGGTGCGCAGGCCTCCGACCACTGCCGACCGCAGCCACGCCATCGTAGGCCCGATGACGCTGTGGCGTGAAGCCCCGACCCTGTGCTTCGAAAGGCGCTTGCACATCAGTGGTGCCTGGGGCCACGCACGGCTGCAGAGTCGCTGCCACGTCGTCCTCCGTTGTCACCGCCTGTCGGGCCAGCGTTGTGCGGCCAACAAACAGGCGCTCTAAGCCGATGATGTAGCGGTAGTGAAGCTCCGTCATCAACAGGAAGAACTTGGCCTGCGCCCGCGGGTCTGCTGCCACTATCTGGTGCATCCGCTCCAGAGAAGGCATGGTCGGAGCTGGACTCCGCAGGTCAGGGCCAGCAGGCTGAGAAGCGCCGCCGGCTCTGGCCACCGCGCCAACCGCGCCCCCGCGAATGTCTCAAGTGGCTCCGCTTTCCGGGCCCTTCGTGGAGTTGGAGGACCAACGGGCTGTACGTGTCTGCGAAGTTCGGTGTGACGAAGAAGCTGGCCGCGCCGAACTTGAGGTTGTTGCCGTGCCCGTCGAAGCGGAGTGCGGTTTTCCGCCCCTCCGTGCCAGGGACATCGGAAGTGCTAAGTAGCAACGTCCTGAGGGCAGTCTTGACCTTGGCAGGCATGCCCGGGCGTGAAATGGCGGAGCCGATGCAGTCGGCCGGCTTAGCGATGTTTAGCGCCTCCATGAAATCCTCCGCCGACGCCTCTGACAGGGTCTGGAGGTCAGTGCCGAAGCCTTTCCTGCCAATCGCCGCCCGAGTGCCTTTCAAGAGCCGCAGCCGGCGGATCACGTCGCCGAAGACGGCAATCAGCTCTGGCGAGCTGAAGCGGCTCTGGCAAGCTGCCTCGTAGGGCTCCTCGTCGGTCGCGAGAGAGTACTCGAGCTCCTCCAGGTTGATGAGGCGCCGTGCGACCTCGAAGGACGAAGAAACGAGACACTGCTATGAAGACATGTAGGTCCAAACGCAACTTTGCGTTCAACGGATGCATGTCCAAACGAGACACTGCTATCAACACATGCAGGTCCAAACGAGACACTGCGATCAACGCATGTACGTCCAAACGGGGCACTGCTATCAACACATGTAGGTCCAAACGGAACAATGCTATCAATGGATATAGGTCCAAACGAGACACTGCTATCAACATGTGTAGGTCCAAACGAGACACTGCTATCGACACATGTAAGTCCAAACGAGACAGTGGTATCAGTGGGCGTAGATCCAAACGAGACACTGTTATCAACACATGTAGGTCCAAACGAGACACTGCTATCAACGCACGTAGGTACAAACAAGACACTGCGATCAATGGATGTAGGCCTCCACGAGACACTGCTATCAACACATGTAGGTCCAAACGACACACTGCTATCAATGGATCGACTCCACTATCAACTCTGGTAGCATAAGTAGTATTCCTGGGGAAGACCTGTTCGAACAGCATGGGCCGCTCCCGCTCGAGGTTCGGCGCGCCGTCCCCGAACCAGAACTCTGTGTAGCACGCCGGCCAGGACCTGCTGTCGAAAGAACTCAAGGGTTTCTGCGTAGGCACCGATAAGGAGTGCGGGCCCACAGCTCTGCACGCGTCTGCTCCTGCTTGCGCTTTCTCCAGCGCCACCTGCGCTCGCTCGTCGAACGAACGAGCAGCACTCTGTACATCGAGAAACATGCTGCGCATCGTATGCCTGCCGCCCTCGTCGGCAACAGGCTGAAGAGCACCGCTGCTGTCTGCCACTGTCGGTGTCACCTCGTTCTTGGCGATGCGTGCTGCCTGCTCCTGCAGCGCCACCAGCGTGCCTTGCAGCGCTTGCATCATTCGGACTGGAGCGATGTCATGCACTGGATCCACTGCAACTGTGACCTCTGCCACAATTTCATGCAGGTAGGCCATGTCAGGCTGTTCTGCTGCTTCTCCGTCTTTGTCTGTCTCTGTCTCCTCGTCAGACTCGTCTCCCGCCTCGTCGTCTCTGCCCACTTCCGGCGCCCTGGATGCTGGCCCCAACAGACGTACCGGGGCGTTGTCCACACCGTCCACTGGTTGCAGACAGGCTTCGATGTGGTCTGGCACGCCGTCCTCCGGCAACCGTGTCGGGGCAACATCCTCCCGGACGGATACCTCGGAAAAGGTTGCGCACTGCAGCTTGCGCTCCCTCACGATCTGCATATACTCGCCGCGCTTGACTGTTGCCCAGTACGCCTAGTGGAGTTTGTGCGCGGCGCCCGAGAAAACGATGTTCAGAGAGTCCACAAGCGCGCCCTGCTCCGGGGGCAGCTCCATGGTCGGGATTTGCGCCGTGGGCTGGGCGAAGAGGATAGTGTTGCCCGAGATGCCTTTCTGCTGGACATCCGGGGCGCCCTGGCCGAGGCGGACTTGCTTCCAACAGCATCGGCCAAGGGACGCCAGCATCTTAGTAGCTTTCGAAGCGTTGCGGACGAGCATGAGCTCCCGGCCGATCCAGTTGTCGTTGACCAGGGCGTTTAACGGCATCTTCGGTTTCTTGGCGCACAGGTCATTGAGGCAATCCCAACAAACCCACACCAACGCGTTGGCATCTCCCACCCCTGCGCACGGAGGCCTCTCGTCCGCAGGCAGAGAAGCTCCGCCGGACCTGTCGGCAGCAGGCTGAGAAGCACCGCAGGTTCCCGCCGTTGCTTCTGGTGGTGCAACCACAGGGACTCGGCGGGAGTGTAGCAGCCACCGCCACTCTGGTGCTCCGGATGCTGAACGCTGGACGCATGCAGCTGTTCGCACGGGATCAGTGGCCACCGCTGCCTGTACCTGTCCACGTCCAGGAGCTTCTGCACGAGCTCCGGGGACTGCAAGTAGTACACCCCGCGGTGCTTCACCAGAGCACGCTTGGGTGGAGCATCTGCCTCGCCATCGGAAAGGTCATCACGATCGCTTGCTGAGTCGGCGCAGTGCTCAAAGACACGCTCCTCCGGCACTGCCCCAAACAGGCTCAGTTTGTGGCGGTGCTCCAGGTAGACTTTCTGCGCACAGACTACGCAGGCTGCCTCGCATCGGGGCACCGCCTCGCCGCCCGAGAAGCGGTTGCCCTTGCTGCCCGGGTGACAGAACTGCTGGAAGTGAGCAAAATTCTGCACCATGATCCTCTTCTCCTGGCGGCTATCGGCCTGCAGCCGGCCTCTGTCATCAGGAACAGCACCCGTTTGCGGTATTCCGCCTCGCCCGCGTGGCCCTGCTGCTTGTGCCGCGCAAAGTCCTCCTCTGTAAGAAAGTCGCACTCGCAGAGCTGGCACACGAGCGGCCCCGCCATGACGGGGCGGGCGGAGAAGACGCGCAGCTGGCCCCCCTCCACCTCACCGCCGGGAACGTAGCAGGTCTTCCCCGCGGAAGCGGCCGACGCCCTGCGCACCCGCTCCGCGTACCGCTGTACGAATTCTTTGAGCTGCGCGGGCTGAGTAGCGCCGCGGCTGGACACCAGCTCCTTGTAGACGGCAAGGCGCCGCAGGATTGCCTTGGTCCGGATGCCACTCTCCAGCATCAGCAGGTCCTGGTCGATCCTGTACTGCGCCTCCTCAGCGAACCCTTCCATGGGGTTTGGGAGGGCCTCCGCCTCCGCGATGCGAGTCGCTGTTGTGTCTTCGGTCTCCAACTGCTGGAGGGCCTGGAGCTCGGCCTCCTGCTCCGGGGAGAACTGCTTGGCCTTCCGTGGTTTCCGAACTAGCCAGCCTAGTTGCCGCTCTGCAACACTACGCCCGGCGGACTCCTTCGGAAAGCGGCCGAGGTCTCGCACCTGTTGCATGACCTCCTCGATCTTCGTCTGCTGCATGAGCCCGACGGGCTTCGTATCCGCCCGCTGCAGAGTTTGAAACTCGGCCTCCTGCTCCGGTGAGAAATGTTTGGCCTTCCGTGTTTTTCGGATGTGCCAAGCCAACTGCCGCTCTGCAAGCGGGCGTTGAGCGCTCTCCTTCGGCCAGCTGCCGAATTCGCGCACCTGCTGCAGGAGCTCATCGATCTTCTGCTTCCGCTTGAACTCCTCGGTTGCAGCACGCTGAGCAGCAGCGCTGACGGCGCGTGACTCCTCGAGGTCTTGCAATTCCAACATCACGTCACCAGGAATGCTCTCGCGGTGTTCAAGGAAACGTTTGGCCAAGTTGTTTTCGGCTCGTGCGTCCTCAGACGTTCCATGATTTCTGATCGGTATACGACCGAACTGCTTCACGTCCTCGACGAGCGTTTGCAGAGATCCGCTTAATGCAGAACGCTGAAGGGCAGCGCTGACAGCGGCTGACTCTGAAGGCGTGGCGCATTCGAGGGCTTGCAACTCTAACATAACGTCATTAGGAATGCTGCGGCGGTGGTCGGAGAAACGTTTGGCCAACTTGTTTTCAGCTCGTACTTCCTCGGACGTTCCTTTCTTTCGCATCGGTATACGACCGAACTGCTTCACCAGGTCAACAATCCTTTGGACAGTACCGTTCAACGCAGCACGCTGAGGAGGGGCACTGCTCACTGCAGCAGGCTGAGGAGCACCGCTGTTGGGTGCAGAAACGCCAGGAGCATCAGAACGCTGAAGGGTAGCGCTGACAGCGGCTGACTCTGAAGGCGTGGCGCATTCGAGGGCTTGCAACTCTAACATAACGTCATTAGGAATGCTGTCGCGGTGGTCGGAGAAACGTTTGGCCAACTTGTTTTCAGCTCGTACTTCCTCGGACGTTCCTTTCTTTCGCCTCGGTATACGACCGAACTCCTTCACCAGGTCAACAATCCTTTGGACAGTACCGTTCAACACAGCACGCTGAAGAGGGGCACTGCTCACTGCAGCAGGCTGAGGAGCACCGCTGTTGGGTGCAGAAACGTCAGGAGCATGGCGCCCAGACCGAGAGCTACCAGCATGCCGCGGCATAACTGTGTACAGTGGGTGCTGGAAAGTTCCTTTGTAAGGATAGCTCGAGGCAACATGGCTAGGGAGAACTTGATCATGATGATGGTGATGAGGGAAATTCGTTGTGGAGGAACCTCTGATACCGACACTGCCACGCACATGGAAGGTGTCTTGAAATGAGGCACAGCCAGAGTTGATATACAATGAGGCGTTTGAAAACGAGACACTGCTATCAACGCTTTTATAACTCAGCGACGTCTGATTTCGACACTGCTACGAACATGGGGGTTGTCTTGCAATGAAGCACGGCCATGACCTGATTTAGATTCCACAGAAACACATGCAGAATTGTTTTGTTTTTTCAAACACCGAAATTCTCTGTAAACGAGACACTGTGAACGACTGCAGAACAGGCGCTTGTAGCAAAGGAAGTGCAGGCTGAGAAGCACCGCGGGCGAAGGTGAATGAATCCGTCGGGCAACGTGAGCACAGACCGAAACTCTGTGCAGGCACTCTCAAGGGAGCCAGGGCAGGCTGAGGAGGAATGCAGGCCGCAAACACTATTCGTGCACCAGACGCCACAACAGTAAATAGTGCAGGCTGAGAAGCACCGCATAAACAACGAAACGACCAAACGATATGTTTGAGGCAAACCTAGTTGGCATCCCGCAAGGCGCAAGACAAAGATGCTTGCCATGTCCAGCAAGCTGAGAAGCATCGCTGACAAGACGGGAGAAAGCTCACCTCAAGCTTTCTCCTGAGGGGTGGCTTTCAAGAATGCGGCACTTCTTGGCGGATTCCGGCGTCGTGCTCCACTCATTCATCCGCTTATGCTCGCCTGATTGCTGAAGCACTGTGCGCATCCCCAGTGTTCTCAATTTTTTAATGAAGTACTGCGCCTCAGACACGACGGAGTCGTCAATGTGGGTCACGCTGTGCACCGTCATGCCGTCTTTTGAACAGCCAGTAATGAGCAACAAGCAGACTCTGTGCTTCGCTCGGTTGGGCGGATCCATTTTGAACGAGAGCAAGTTGTCAACTGAGCAGTGTCCGTGAATCGTCACTGACTGGGAAGACTCACCGTCAGAAGCGTCCGTGACACCTGGTGTGGACACGACGAAGCCAGCCGCAGTGGATACGCACCGAGACTTCTGCGTGGTACGAACGAGAACGACTGCCAAGTGGCAGTTCCGGGTAAGCTGAGAAGCGTCACCCCCTCCACCCGCTGGTGAGTACTGCACGCGCATGCCGTGGAAGGGACAAGACCGTATCTCAGAGAGCTGTGCCGCGAGCATTGCATCCTGGCTCTCGCGGCACTGCTTCAGGATCTCCAAGACGACATTGTAAGACGTATTCGGGGCGTGCGATATCAGAAGCGGTGAAACGGCCACCACAGTCGTGTTGACGAAAGTCCGTTGAGGTGTGTCATCCTGTGCATTCGCAGCCACATTGCGCACGCGTCGTATGATGCGACAATTGCTCAGTGGAAGGAAGGAGATAGCTTTCTCGTCGTGAACTTTTTTGAATTCTTGCATGCTGTCAATGCCAGTCAAGGCGAAGGCTGCCGCTTGTGATACGCCGACTTTGCACGAGCCACTGAAATCACGAGCAGTAGTCGTAAAGAACACGCGCTCGCCTGTGTTCTCCACCACAGAGTCGGCTGGCTCCGGTTCCTCAAGCCTCATCCCATTGACCTGCAACAAAAGTGGCAAGTTTGCATTCGGATCATCCGACGCCATAGCCAAAAAGGCACAGCAGGAGAGGAGTGCTTCTCCGGTGAGAATCTGCGAAGCCTGGTCTGGATCCCAAGTACCCGCATGAGCGGTGGTCAGCTGCTCCCGGTCCATCGCGAAGTCTTGAGTGGCTGCTAAGTCGTGTAGTTGAGTCATTCTGGACAAGAGCATGCGGAATCCACCACGCGATCTTGCGACAAGTTCAGCTCCAGTTTGCCGTCGAATTTGCCCGCCACGTTGAGAAACAGCAGCGGTTGTCCTTTGTTAGAGCGACAAAGCTCTATGTTGGTGGATCCCCAGACTGCAATCACAGCCTCCGCTGTCTTGGAGTTACTCGTCTGTGTGCCGTCGACCAGATGTACACTTGCCACTGGAGGGTGGCCAGCGGGAGTGCGGGTTTCTGAAACAGAATGAACCACAGCCGTGACATCGAAGCAACGCTGCGATTTGATGTTCATCATGTCTGCCACTGTAGTCGCTGGAGCCGGCGCCGATGCCAAGGAGGTCTCCTCCGGAGAGCTTTTGAGCACTGGACTGCAGGTTGTGCGCTTGAGGTCGACCACGACACGAACAGACGTACGCACAAAAGCGTCCTGCTGCCGACTGTCCAGGCCGACGCTGGAGAGTTTCCACGCCGTCATCGGAGGGAACTTTTTCAGAGCAGCTTGGACTTCTGCTGGTGTTCCTTTGAGGATGGCCTCACAATAGTGCTCTGAGTCTGTGCCAAGCAGAATGCATGTGAATCGGTTTGCATGGACTAGCTGGCCATTGTTCCTGCTCTTGTACGAGTACTTGATCTCCCTGGGCTTGTATACTCGGACAAGGAAGTCTTGGGTTTTGGCGGTGCTCTTCGTGAGAAAACCCAGTGGAGACGTCGGCTGTTCTGCAGCAGCAGCCATGGTAGCTCACCCGGAGGATCACCGTGGAACGCACAGTGACACAGGCTGAGAAGCACCGTGCACGGCACGGTGAGACTGGTTGAGCGGATGCGGACAAGGCTCGCTTTTGCCGCGAACTCCTGCAATCCAAGTTCTTTGAACCAGAACGGCAATGATTACAGAATTTCAAAATTACAAGTGATGCCTCCACGAAGCACCCCCCCTGTGGAGTCGAGAAAGCGTGTTGCTGTATGTGTGCGTGACTCGATGGATGTGATGTGTGTGCTGTGTGGCCCCGCCCCAAGAAATGTTTCGCTTCTCAAGGCCCCCCCCGCTCCACGAATCCCATTGGGGGGTCGAGATCCCCGCTGTGGTGGGCGGAGACGCCAAAGGCTTCGAAAACCGCGAGGGAGGAAAGGATAAGGGAGAAGAAAAGGACGGAGAGGGAGGGCTCGGAGGCCCTTGGAGGGGGGGATGTGCCCATCCGAGGGAACGGTGCACCCCCCCCTCCCCGTCGTGAAAACGAGGCACCAGCCGTGGCAACGACCCCCCCTATCCCCCTCCGCGACCTGAGTAGACCACCCAGGCCAGCGGAGGACGTCATAGGGGGCGGGGGTTCTGACTTCGATGAAAGAAGAGAAGGAAAGAGGGGGGGAGGATCAGGCAGACGAAAGCCCTTTTAGGCTTTACCCGGCGTGTGGAAATGCCCTCTTTGGCTTTTGCGGGGACTAACCCGCGCGGTCGCCCGCAGGCGGCAGGGCGCCCAGGCCCTCTCCGCGCGCGCAGGCGCGTGGCAAACTACATGCGCACGATCGCCCGTGGAATCGAATGGAACCGTCCGCGGCGAGTCGTCCGCGGCGACTCAGGACCACGTCGCCCTGGAAGAAGAGGCGCTACAAGGATGCATTCAGCGACGCTGGACATCCTGATGCGACGAGGACGCTGCAGAGAAACATTCTGCGCGCGTACGCACGACCTGGAACGACAAGCACAATACTGGAACAAATTCGGTGACGCTGGACTCCCCGATGGGACGAAGAAGCAGCAGAGACACGTCTCAAGGCGCGGCAACACCGAAGTGACGCAAACGCACCCCGCGACACGACAAGGACGCTGCAAGAAGAAACTCGGCGACGCAGGAGTGCGTGGAAGCTACAAAGGCATGGAAAGGAAGCTACGAGGAAACTACAAAGTATTCAAAGCGTCTCGCGCTTAGGGAGCGCAGAGACACGTCTCAAGGCGCAGCAACACCGAAGTGACGCAAACGCACCCCGCGACACGACAAGGACGCTGCAAGAAGAAACTTGGCGACGCAGGAGTGCGTGGAAGCTACAAAGGCATGGAAAGGACGCTACGAGGAAACTACAAAGTATTCAAAGCGTCTCGAGCTTAGGGAGCCTTCCTCAGAGCCCTTGTGCGCACGACTCGGGGCAGCCGGCCGCCCTCCCCTCCTGTTCGTCCTCCTCCTCCTCCTCCTGCTCGTCCTCGTCCCCCTCCTGCTCGTCTTCTTTCTCCTGCTCCTCCTCCTCCTCCTCCTCCTCCTCTTTCTCCTGCTCCTCCTCCTCTTCCTCCTCCTCTTCCTCTTGCTCGTCCTCGTTCTCGTCGTCCTCGTCTTGCTCGTCCTCCTCCTCCTGGTGCTCTCTCCTCCTCCTCCTCCTCCTCCTCCTCCTCCTCCTCCTCCTCCTCCTGGTGGTCCTCGTTCTCCTCCTCCTGGTGCTCTCCCCCCCCTCCTCCTCCTCGTCCTCCTCCTCCTCCTCCTCGTCCTCCTCCTCCTCTTCCTCCTCCTCCTCCTCCTCCTCCTCCTCCTCCTCCTTCTCCTCCTCTTCCTCATCCTCCTCCTGGTAGTCCTCCCCCTCCCCTCCTCCTCCTCCTCCTCCTCTTCCTGGTCGCCCTCGTTCTCGTCCTCCTCGTCTTGCTCGTCCTCCTCCTCGTGATGTTCTCTCCCCCTCCTCCTCCTCCTCCTCCTCCTCCTCCTCCTCCTCCTCCTCCTCCTCCTCCTCCTCCTCCTCCTCCTCCTCCTGGTGGTCCTCGTTCTCCTCCTCTTGGTGCTCTCCCCCCCCCTCCTCCTCCTCCTCCTCCTCCTCCTCCTCCCCTCCTCCTCCTCCTCCTCCTCCTCCTCCTACGTTCCTCATCCCCTCCTCCTCCTCCTCTTCCTCCTCCTCCTCCTCCCCTCCTCCTCCTCCTCCTCCTCCTCCTCCTCCTCCTCCTCCTCCTCCTCATCCTGGAACTCCCCCCCCCACCCTCGCTCCTACCTCCTCCTCCTCTACCTGGTCGTCCTCCTCCTCCTGGTCGTCCTCCTCCTCCTGCTCGTCCTCCTCCTCCTCCTGCTCGTCCTTCTTCTCCTGCTCCTCCTGCTCCTCGTCCTGCTCCTGCTCGTCCTCGTCCTCCTGGTCTTGCTCGTCCTCCTCCTCGTCGTGCTCTTGCCCCTGCTGAAAATGTAGCCCAGGAATGGGAGTTTTGGGAAGTCGAAGAGCACGAAATTGCCTACAGTTGGCTACGGGCATTCAAAATGTGGCCCGGGAATGGAGTTCTGGGAACTCGAAGAGCACGAAGTGGCCTACAGTTGGCTCCGGGCATTCAAAATGTGGCCCGGGAATGGAGTTCTGGGAAATAGAAGAGCACGAAGTGGCCTACAGTTGGCTCCGGGCATCCAAAATGTTGCCCGGGAATGGCGTTCTGGGAACTCGAAGAGCACGAAGTGTGTGACTGTTGCATCCGGCCCCCCAGAATGTGGCCCGGGAATGGCGTTCTGGGATGTCGAAGAGCACTTTGTGTGTGAATGTTGCATCCGGCCCCCCAGAATGTGGCCTGGGAATGGAGTTCTGGGAAGGCGAAGAGCACGAAGTGTGTGACTGTTGGTGAAAAACGAGCCCGGCTCATGCCGCCCGTAAACGCCCCAACACCTGCCCGGACCCCCCTGTGGAGTGATCTGTGAGCTCTTTTGAGACCACTAGAAACCTATCAGTCTTCGCTGTTTAGGTAACTGCAATTTTAGCATATTCGCCTTTCGGATTTCATCAGCTTTCAAGACGGTTTCAAAGCCCCCGAGATCGCCTCAAGATGCCCCAAAAGGCCCCCAAGAAAGCTGCAAGACGGCCGAGCCAGGCCCCACCCACGGTCGCCCACGAGAGCCCCAAGACAGCCCATAATGGAACCAAGAGGCCCCCCAAGGGCTCCCAGCACAGACCCAAAAGGGCCATGGGAGGTCCCCGGAAGTGCCCAAGATGGGTCCAAAGGGGGCTCCAGCGGGCCCAAGCTTCTCAAGACGGCCCAAGAAGGCCCCAGGACGGCCCATGAAGGCGCCAAAACGGCCCACGAGGGCCCCGAAAACACCCCCACAATGTTTCCGAATGCCAACATAAAGACTCACAAGAGGGGCCAAAAAAAAAAAAAAAAAAACCCCCCCAAAAAAAAAAGTTTTCCAAGGGGCCTTGGAAACTACAAAAATCGTCCCATTCCCTTCGGAAAACTTGCAAGTTTAAGCATCTTCGCCATTCGGATTTCATCAGCTTTCAAGACGGTGTCAAAGCCCCCGAGATCGCCTCCAGACGCCCCAACAGGCCCCCAAAAAGCTTCAAGACGGCCGAGCCGGGCCCCACGATCGCCCACGAGAGCCCCAAGACAGCCCATAATGGAACCAAGAGGCCCCCCAAGGGCTCCCAGCACAGACCCAAAAGGGCCATGGGAGGTCCCCGGAAGTGCCCAAGATGGGTCCAAAGGGGGCTCCAGCGGGCCCAAGCTCCTCAAGACGGCCCAAGAAGGCCCCAGGACGGCCCATGAAGGCGCCAAAACGGCCCACGAGGGCCCCGAAAACACCCCCACGATGTTTCCGAATGCCAACATAAAGACCCCCAAGGCACCCCAAAAAGCTTTCCAAGGGGCCTTCAAACTACAAAATCGTCCCATTCCCTTCGTAAAACTTGCAATTTTAGCATATTCGCCTTTCGGATTTCATCAGCTTTCAAGACGGTTTCAAAGCCCCCGAGATCGCCTCAAGACGCCCCAAAAGGCCCCCAAGAAAGCTTCAAGACGGCCGAGCCGGGCCCCACGATCGCCCACGAGAGCCCCAAGACAGCCCATAATGGAACCAAGAGGCCCCCCAAGGGCTCCCAGCACAGACCCAAAAGGGCCATGGGAGGTCCCCGGAAGTGCCCAAGATGGGTCCAAAGGGGGCTCCAGCGGGCCCAAGCTCCCCAAGACGGCCCAAGAAGGCCCCAGGACGGCCCATGAAGGCGCCAAAACGGCCCACGAGGGCCCCGAAAACACCCCCACGATGTTTCCGAATGCCAACATAAAGACCCCCAAGGCACCCCAAAAAGCTTTCCAAGGGGCCTTCAAACACAAAAATCGTCCCATTCCCTTCGTAAAACTTACAATTTTAGCATATTCGCCTTTCGGATTTCATCAGCTTTCAAGACGGTTTCAAAGCCCCCGAGATCGCCTCAAGACGCCCCAAAAGGCCCCCAAGAAAGCTTCAAGACGGCCGAGCCGGGCCCCACGATCGCCCACGAGAGCCCCAAGACAGCCCATAATGGAACCAAGAGGCCCCCCAAGGGCTCCCAGCACAGACCCAAAAGGGCCATGGGAGGTCCCCGGAAGTGCCCAAGATGGGTCCAAAGGGGGCTCCAGCGGGCCCAAGCTCCCCAAGACGGCCCAAGAAGGCCCCAGGACGGCCCATGAAGGCGCCAAAACGGCCCACGAGGGCCCCGAAACACCCCCACGATGTTTCCGAATGCCAACATAAAGACCCCCAAGGCACCCCAAAAAGCTTTCCAAGGGGCCTTCAAACACAAAAATCGTCCCATTCCCTTCGTAAAACTTACAATTTTAGCATTTCGCCTTTCGGATTTCATCAGCTTTCAAGACGGTTTCAAAGCCCCCGAGATCGCCTCAAGACGCCCCAAAAGGCCCCCAAGAAAGCTTCAAGACGGCCGAGCCGGGCCCCACGATCGCCCACGAGAGCCCCAAGACAGCCCATAATGGAACCAAGAGGCCCCCCAAGGGCTCCCAGCACAGACCCAAAAGGGCCATGGGAGGTCCCCGGAAGTGCCCAAGATGGGTCCAAAGGGGGCTCCAGCGGGCCCAAGCTCCCCAAGACGGCCCAAGAAGGCCCCAGGACGGCCCATGAAGGCGCCAAAACGGCCCACGAGGGCCCCGAAAACACCCCCACGATGTTTCCGAATGCCAACATAAAGACCCCCAAGGCACCCCAAAAAGCTTTCCAAGGGGCCTTCAAACACAAAAATCGTCCCATTCCCTTCGTAAAACTTACAATTTTAGCATATTCGCCTTTCGGATTTCATCAGCTTTCAAGACGGTTTCAAAGCCCCCGAGATCGCCTCCAGACGCTCCAAAAGGCCCCCAAGAAAGCTTCAAGACGGCCGAGCCGGGCCCCACGATCGCCCACGAGAGCCCCAAGACAGCCCATAATGGAACCAAGAGGCCCCCCAAGGGCTCCCAGCACAGACCCAAAAGGGCCATGGGAGGTCCCCGGAAGTGCCCAAGATGGGTCCAAAGGGGGCTCCAGCGGGCCCAAGCTCCCCAAGACGGCCCAAGAAGGCCCCAGGACGGCCCATGAAGGCGCCAAAACGGCCCACGAGGGCCCCGAAAACACCCCCACAATGTTTCCGAATGCCAACATAAAGACCCCCGAGGCACCCCAAAAAGCTTTCCAAGGGGCCTTCAAACTACAAAAATCGTCCCATTCCCTTCGTAAAACTTGCAATTTTAGCATCTTCGCCATTCGGATTTCATCAGCTTTCAAGACGGTGTCAAAGCCCCCGAGATCGCCTCCAGACGCCCCAACAGGCCCCCAAGAAAGCTTCAAGACGGCCGAGCCGGGCCCCACGATCGCCCACGAGAGCCCCAAGACACGCCAAGATCTCAGGGTGCAGGCCCGTCTCTCGGGCGCGCCTCGGCCTGCCCGTGGCCCTGTCCACCCTCGCCCCTCCCAGTAGTACTCGTGCTTGCTGGGGTCGAATGGCTCCTGCGCCTCGAAGCCGGTGTAGTCGAGCTCGATCTGCTCGTGCAGGGATCGCCAGCCCCCTGGCCAGCCCCACTCTTTCGGGCCCTCTCCCGTCCTGCACGGGTGGAGTGAGCAACCACACGTGAGCCCTGCCCCTGCAAATCAAGCCTCTGAAACGCCGAGGTTCAGAGTGAGAAGGGTGTCTGCAACCAAATGAACCCCAACGGGTGCGTCCGATACCCCAGCGTCGATTGTCCCTGGCCCCTCGAGATCGGATTCGCAAGCGGTCGTAGATGGATGGTGGGGAGGTGGAGGATGAGGAGAAGGAGCAAGCGGAGTAATTTATGCTTCGCTCGGTTTGCCCTGCTGGTCTCAACATCGTTCGGTCCCCTGCAGTGCAAGATCAAAGCTCTGGTTTACTCTGCCCACAAATATCGATTGCTGGCAACTCGGCGTACTGTTTCGTCTAGCTGGTCGATGTTTCACATTCGGTTGCGCAAAAAACTAAAACATCGGGCCACACTCAACCGCTAAATTATGCCAATACGCATTCCACTCAGGAAGCATTCCCAAGCCAACGTACCTGCTGTAATCCCGCGCACCCTCTTGTCTCATGACAAATCTCTCTGGTCTGTCTTCTGACGATACCTAAACAACTTTCCGTTTTGTGAATGGACGTGAACACCATATGCCGGTGGCGTGACATCATAATGGCCGTGCATATGTGCACATGGGCACATCAGTAAACCTTTCCGTCAATACCGAACTGGCCAAATGAAATGTTTTGATACATACAGGCCGGATAACCACAACACTTTCAATTGCATCTGGCGTGACTGGCGGAGGGAGAGATACGATTTACAATGACGCGTCAGACAAATTCGTAGCGCTCTTGCATGCGATACCCCGAACTTGCAAGACTGCGCGCCATGTGCAAGCACACGCGTGTACTACACATAGCGTGCCGTTTCCCCCGGAAAGCAAGGCGGAACGAGAATGTACACCCCATGGACACAGCGCCCCGCAATCACACAGCGTGCAAGTCAGACGGCGACAACCTGGCGGCAACATGTAGTTCATCCGAGCGTGTAGCACACGTACCATTCGGTGCAAGCGCCGCCCCCTCCATCGTCAGTCGCAGACGTGGAGCCTTCCAATACCCACCGCACAGGATCGGCAGAAGGCTGTGTGCTCGAGGTATAGAACCTCCAGGCCTCGACCACCATCGGTTCGGGCAGAGTGATGACGAGCGGCGCCATCTTCGCGCAGTGCCACTCCGTGCCCTTTTCGCCGTCCATCGCGTTTTTTGGCTCGCGTCCCTCAGGATTCTTGCCGCCCACGGAGGACAACAAATCGCCTGAGAGGTGCATGGAGAGAACAACCAGGAGAAGGAGGAGACGAGCGTCTCAGCAGAGCAGGATGCCACCTCACGAGCCCGCCTCAAGCGGAGAACACATGAGCTCCGACATCAATGCTGCCAGCACAACTGGCATCAGCTGCTGTGAGGATCTGGGGCTCGGAGAAGCCTCAAACCATGGTTAAACTTAGCTGCCCTGATACGTAAGATGCAACCCGTAGCGTGCTGACACGGAGCTCAACACGTAGATTGAACACGTAAGTCTGGCGCGGTACGTTCGCCAAAACGTGGACAAACGAGTACCGAGCCAACACGCAACGTGTTAACACGGACGTTTTGCGATTCAACACGGGCGCATCAGGGCAGCTAAGGTCTAACACGGAGGAGAAGGAGGAGCGGGAGGAGGAGTCAGGACAGCAGACTTCGCGCGGCTTCGCGCGCCGAAAGGCGCGTTGCGCGCAATGCTCTCCGCCCCTAGAGGTCGAGAGGACGAAGGAAGCGTTTGCTTTGTTTTGTCTGTTTATTTGTTCGGTGCCGTCAGCCCTACACTAGAGGGCAGCAAATCCATCCCCATAATAATCACCCCAGCACGCGAAACCGCTTAGTAAACGCACCCAAAGAAATAATCGAACAGGGCAGGGCCGGTTAATAAACGCCTGGGGCCGTTTAGTGAACGCCAATTACTGGGTCCGGGTGGTTTTCCCTCCCTTGTTACACTGTCTCTCCACTGTCGCCGCCTGGCATTTGCTCCGTCCCACCGTTTGCCTTGGCCGGGCTGTCTGCCTGTCGCTCATGCACCCGATCAGTGTGCCGTTGCACTTCGGCGCTGCGCCCTATCTTGCTTCACGCGCTGCACACCACCTCCACTTGCCGCCACTCGCCCCCTCTCCCCCCCTTCCCCTTCGGGGTGGCACAAAGAGGTGGGGTTGGTAGGGGGCCACATGCGAACCCTACCCCTACCCCCCACGATTTCTGAGGGGGAGGGTGGGGTAGGGTTCGCGTGTGGCCCCCTAACTCGCCCCCTCTCCCCCCCTTCCCCTTCGGGGTGGCACAAAGAGGTGGGGTTGGGGCAAAAGTGGGTTTGGAGGGAAAATCGCTTCAAAGGGCCCCTGGAGGAAGGAAGCGGGTTCCCCAGCCCCACCTTGGGATAACCCTCCCGCTGCGAGCCCCCGACCTATTCTCCTCGCGTCCGCGCGCGAGTGAGCGGGCCGCCCTCGTCCTCCCGCCGCGTGAGCCGGCCCAGACGCGCGCTCTCGCTCAAACACTATAGACTGTCTGCGCCGCGCCGCCGCGCGCGTGGCCGCAACGCCACACAGGTTGCTCGGGGATCTGGCGCTGCCACGCGCCGCTGGGCCGTCGCAAAACGGGCTCAACAAGAGAAGCCGCACCCCGAGAGAGCCCCTAGGGTCCAGGACCCGCTGCCCTCTCTTCCAATATTCCCGTCGTTCGCTGGAGCCTACTACCCTCGTCAAAATTAACCTCAACAGTTGCTGGCACGTCATCTCGATTTCGGCGCGCTCCTCAATGTCGACACGCCGCCCCGTCCATGTCGGGGCGAGGGCAAAGATAGTCTGACCGAAGTTGACTCGAAAGTTTGACGTCGACCGACATTGGAGGGGCGGCGCATGCAAGTACCCCGCACTCATCGATACTCGGCCCCAGATCTTCCGACAAGCAGTTCAACCACGTCAGACATTTTTGAGGTTCATTTTGACGAGGGTTATAGGTCAGCAAACTGACTGCCGCATGTCTTAGGCAACCGAGCGCATACCTGAGGCAGCCGAGCGCGCCGAGCCCGCTTCTGCCATGATTCCTTTCCCTCATGCCGGGGGACGGCATGGGAGGGACTCGAAGAACACGCCAAGTCGCTCGGTCGGCCAAGGGGCTCGGTGTGTAGACGCCCCAGCTCCCCAACGTGCGGGATGCTGTAGCGTCGAAGCGCCCACACCCTTCGCCGATCTCATCGGCTTCTTGGCCGACCAGGCGACGTAATGCATACTGGATACAAATCGGGCCCCTCGGAGAGAAAAAAAGGGGGCGCGAGGCGGGAGAGGCGCCCAAGAGGCACCCGCGGCCAGCTCGCGCCGTGACGACCGTGGGGGTGGCTTCTGACGCCGCGCGGATGGCTTCATCTTGAACGAGCGCGGCTTTCCGATCCCGCCAGATCATTCGATGTTGATCTCTCTAGCCGCCGCCGACGCCCGCGCCGGTTTCGCCGCCGAGGAGGCCCCCGAGGAGTTCGGAGAACGTGGTGCGGAGCCAGAGGGAGCCGCCGGAGAGACGGCAGACCTCAGCGGCGAAGCGCTCGATAGTGCTGTGTTTTATCATGGTCCGAGGTTCTTCATGGCTCCAAGGCGGCAGTGAGCGCCCAAAGCGTGAGCCGAGTAATTGACCGCAGTGCAGAGGACGAGATAGGTGGGCACGAGCAAGCACAGCGAAACAAACAGCGGTTGGAGATGTACTGGAAGCTGGCTCCCGAGTGGAGAGAGCATGGAGGCAACAATAGGACAAAACAACGGTACACTTGCGATGAGCCCAGACGCCTGGAATTTTGCGGATAATCTTCCCTTCCGACTTCAACTCGATGCCGCCGACTTGTAGAATTGTATTCGCGTCTTTCCAACGTATCTCCCCCAGACAGAATCTGCTGACTCTCCCCGCCAGTCTGCCCATCCCACAATACATCCCATACCACATCGCTTCTCTGGACCAGTGCCGGGAATGTCCGCCACCGTGCCGTAAGCATGCTGGGGCGTTGCAGCATACTCCTGCGTTGTCTGGTAGGGCTCTGTCCCCGAACAGTGCGGACCCCTGGGGGCTGCTGCTACGCTTGTTGATCGAGTTGGACGGGCCCGCAACGGATTTTCCCCGTTCGCGCCCGTGGGCGCCGTGTGCCTTGAGTGGGTCCGCCGAGGTTTCGCCTTGTGTCCGCCCACGATCATTTGAAGGTCGGAAAAAGGGGTGTGGCATGAAGGGGTATGGTGCCAATCGTGGACACGGTGATGCTATATCTGCGATGAATGACATCGCCAGAGTCCCCTTGACGAAATACAGAAAATTGACACCTTTGGGGCGAGGAGGAGGAGGAGGAGGAGGAGGAGAAGGAGGAGGAGGAGGGGGGAGGAGGAGGAGGAGGAGGGAGGGAGGGGAGGAGGAGGGAGGAGGAGAGGAGGAGGAGGAGGAGGAGGAGGGGGGGAGGATGAGGAGGAGGAGGAGGAGGAAGGGGGGGGAGGAGGAGGAGGAGGAGGGAGGAGGAGGAGGAGGAGGAGGAGGAGGAGGAGGAGGAGGAGGAGGAGGAGGAGGAGGAGGAGGAGGAGGAGGAGGGAGGAGGAGGAGGAGGAGGGAGGAGAGGAGGGGGAGGAGGAGGGGGAGGAGGGGGAGGAGGGAGGAGGTAGGGAGCCCACAAAGGACGTACGCGCCCAGCTATGTACATGAACACGGCCCCTCGATCTGCGAGACGGGCCGCGTGATACGAACTTTCGGGAAATGCGTACTCTCGAAACCGGCGTGGATTCATGTACGTGTACGTCCTTCTTTCGCTCCTGAGGAGGAGGAGGAGGAGGAGGAGGAGGAGGAGGAGGAGGGGGGGGGGATGATGAGGAGGAGGAGGGGGGGGGGAGGAGGAGGAGGAGGAGAGGAGGAGGAGGAGGAGAGGAGGAGGAGGAGGAGGAGGAGGAGGAGGGGAGGAGGAGGGGGAGGAGGAGGAGAGGCCCCTTTATACCGCACCCCTCTCCCACCTCCGGAAGGTACCCGCGCGGCGCCCATTGGGCCCCGGGTGGGCTTGCCGAGATGTCGCCCCAGGGGTGCCCTGCCGTGGCCGAGCCTCGTGGGCGCCCCGGGCCCCGGGCGTGTGCGCTGTAGCTCTCGCAGCACGGCTCGCACAGCGCGGCCTCCACACCGCAGCCTGCACCACACAGCTCACACCCGCCGCCTCCTCCTCCTCCTCCGCCTCCTCCTCCTCCGCCTCCTCCTCTCCTCCGCCTCCTCCTCCTCCTCCTCCTCCTCCCCCTCCTCCTCCTCACCTCCTCCTCCCAACATAGCCAACACCACACAGCGAGTGAGAGGGAGAGAGAGAGAGAGAGAGAGCCGGCATGCAGAAGCTAACGCGTTCTCCCGACTCGAGTTCCAATTCCAATGTTTTGGTTGCCTAGACGTGGATGGGATGATCGTTGCGCCTATGTAGCAACAAGGGAAGCTGACTTAGGCGATGCAACCTCGTACAACATGAGCAAAGTCTGCCCTGCAACTGCGCGCTACTCTGACGACGAATAAAGGCAGTGAGGACACGAGACTTGCCTTCCTCCTCGTCGTCCGCATCCTCCACGCATTTTCTTTATGAATCGCTTCCTTCGCCGCACTGCCAGTTGTGACGGTAAGGCGATCCTGTCGTGCCGCCGAGGACCTCCTCGCATCTTTGGGCCCTGGGGCTTCTGTATTCCACCAGTGAACGGATGGATGGCGTTTCAATGTCTGACTTTGCCACACTAAGGGAACTAATGTGTGATCCTAGCGTGCTTTGCAAAGTTCCTTGCCTCGGGATTGCCTGACAATTCATAATCACCCTGGAACGTGACAGTTCGAACAGACACGAGGCTGGGTGCTCCTTTTCAACTTGTAGCTGTCGGTTGAAACCTCCTTCACAATATCTGATGCTGAAGCTAGGAAGTTGTAACCACTATTCGGATGGGGAGGGGTCCGTCTTCAAAATCAGGATATCGTGCCGATCATGCTCATCTGATGGTTCATATGCACATTCCCAAATACTTGGGAAATGTACCCGCTGCTGCCCGTCTTCTCGTTCTACTTCTCCTTGGGATCCTCCTTCACCCACCTCCTCACTTTGTTTTGATGTCCTTTTCTGCTCTTCCTCTGGCCCCTTTGCCTTCTCCTGTCTCCTCGTCTTCCGTGTCGTCGTCTTCTTCCTCGTCCGGCCACAACCCGCACTTTTCGACATCTCGGGCGGCTCATAATTCGATCCAATGCGCTCACGCGACAAATGGCCATGTGATGATCGGTGCATCTCGCACGAACAGCCGGAACGACGACCACACATACCGTGGTCCCCACAAGCAGGCGATCACTGCTCCGCCAGCTGTTCCTCCAACGTGGCCCCAGTTGTCCACGTTCGGCCACAACGTGCCCATTGCGAGGTTGAGCAACAGCAATGCCAAGTACCTTGGTGTTTGGTATCGATCTCATCAATTGCGCTAGTGGAGATCGTCGGGGGATGCCAAACCTGTGGGTTCTTCGCATGTTATCCAACGTGGACCCCAAACAGTTTCTAACAATGTCTGTTGTGCACTTTACGTGGAGGGATACATGTGGTGCAATCTATGTTGTGCAATTAATTTCTGTTCGCAATGAGTTGTCCACTCCACTGCTCGCGCAAACATCCCACCCACCCACCCGCAACTTGGTTTGCAAAATCTCTTAAGACCGTGACGGTGGGTACCACATGGCACTTGGCAACAACAGCGACGCCGCCGACAACGACAACGACTACGACGACACCAACGACGTCTCCAACGACTTCGACGACGCCAACAACGACGACGACGACGAAACCGACGACGACGACACCAGCGCCGACGACGACGACGACGATGACAACGACGACGACGATGACGACGCCGACGACGACGATAACGACACCGACGACGACGACGACGTCAACGACGCCGACGACGACGACGACGACGACGGCGGCGACGACGACGACGCCGACGTCGACGACGACGAAGACGACAACGACGCCGACGCCGACGACGACGAAGACGACGACGACGTCGCCAACGAAGACAGCGAGGAAGGAGGGAGGACGACGACGGCGACAACGACGACAACGACGAGGGAGGAGGGAGGACGGCGACGACGCGAACGACGAAGAGGGAGGAAGGACGGCGACGCCGACGACGGCAACGACGAGGGAGGAGGGAGACGACGACGACGACAACGACGACGACGACGACGACGGCGACGAAATAGGAGGGACGACGACGAGACGCCGACGACGACGACGACGACGACGAGGGAGGAGGAGGAAGGACGACCACGGCGACAACGACGACGGAAACGACCACGACGCCAAAGAGGACGACGACGACGAACACGAGGAAAGACAGAGGACGACGTATGCGACGACGACGACGACAACGACGCGGAAGGAGGGAGGACGGCGATGACAACGACGACGACGCAAGAGCGCGCGCGCACGCTTTTGTTGACAATCCGTGTTGCGAAACCTTGGGGTTTTTGTAGGTTTTTTGGACGCACGATTTTGAAATCCTTCGGAAACCGCTGGGTTTTGAAAGTTTTCGGCACACGCGCGCGACGACGCGCGCGTCTGCACTTCGCCCTTGTTTTTTGCAGGGGATTCTCGCGACGGCACACTCGCAAGGGCGTTCGACAGATTTCGACATGAGCGCGCGCGAGGCCCGTTTGGTAGCATTTTGTGAAAATCTTGAAAAACCTATGGTTTTCTTAAGATTTCGCAAGAGCTTTCGTGGAAGTTTTTTTAGCAACTCAGTGTTGCGAAACCCTGTGTTTTTGTATGTTTTTTGGGAACTCGATTGCGAAATCCTTCCCGCACCGAGGGTTTTTGAAGGATTTCGGCATGCGCGCGCGACGACGCGCGCGTGTGCACTTCGTCTCATTTTTTGCAAGGGATTCACAAAACATGCTATGTTAGAACAAAAATACCACCGCATTACGATTTCATATTTAGGATGGACGAATGTGCAGAACATATATATATATATATATATATACATATATATATATATATATATATATATATATATGTGCTACAGGGGGGCTGCCAGCGGAGACCCCCCCCATGTCCTCCGGGGACTCCGAAGCCTGGCCAGGGGCGGCAGCGCGACGCGAGTCCGACCCCTCGGAGTTGACCGGGAGCGGCAGCGCGACGCGAGTCCGAACCCCCTCGGGTGAGGGCGGCAGCGCTCGACGCGAGTCCGAACCCCCCCCGGGACCCCTTTCCCCGGCACTCCTGCTGGGATGGCGTCAGCACATCCTCAGATGGCTCGCAATCGGCACATCTTTTAGCCAACTCGGCTTGGGCAGGGTTACAGGGCGGGGCCGAGGCGGCTACGGAGAGGCGGTTTAGAGGAGATCGTTTCGAGGACGGAGGGGGGACGAGATAAAACCCATGAGAATCTCAAGGATATTTATCTCTGTGTCCCCTTTCCCCGTCTCTCTCCTTTTTACTCCTCTCACCAGAGGTTTTGTGCTACAGGGGGGCTGCCAGCGGAGACCCCCCCCCATGTCCTCCGGGGACTCCGAAGCCTGGCCAGGGGCGGCAACGCGACGCGAGTCCGACCCCTCGGAGTTGACCGGGAGCGGCAGCGCGACGCGAGTCCGAACCCCCTCGGGTGAGGGCGGCAGCGCTCGACGCGAGTCCGAACCCCCCCCGGGACCCCTTTCCATGCACCCCTTTCTGGTTAACCGCCATTAATCCCCAGGGACGGGTGGGAGGGTCAGGAAAACGCTGACAGCGAAGCTGCTCAGATATTTTGCTCCTTCTTTTCATCTCAACCCACATCAAAGTTAAGAGCACTCGCCAGTACACGAAATCGTTCCAATTCTGCAGGCAAGAAATCGTTCTGCAGCAAAGTTTGCACACCGTCACTGATGTACAGTCTGGCCACAGCTGTGTCTTGCCATCTCCCCACTATCAAAGTCAAGCCCATGTTCTCGAACCTTCTGTAATGAGTGGTGGCACCTCCACGGCGTAAAGAATATATCTGATAACCGTGCCGCTCGAGGTTCAATGACCTCAAGAGAGCTTTGAACACATCACGAAATTCGGGCACGGTGCCCTGCAGCAACGAGCTCTCAGGCGGCAAATGCTGAGTGAGCACTTTGATGAAGTGAACAATCCTGGCGTCGTGGAGTGTGACGGACTCCTCACAGTGTCGTCTCTTGCCTGCCTTGGTCACTGGCAGGGCTATGACAAGGCTGAGGCCGTCGTTGCTGAACTGCAGCTGCCACTTACGGAGAGTAAGAAGCTCCATTGTACGCAAGAATACGGAGTAGCCAATCACAAGCAGCACCGCTATGTCATTTCGACTCCAGGATCGAGCCACCGTGGCAAGTGACATCAGCACATATTCTGGCATGGGTGGTGCTCTTTGTGGCATTTCAGTCCGTTGCCAAGCCTTCAGCAGGTTCCACGCACTGTGAAAGACTCTCTCGCGTCGCAAGAAAAACTGTACGCCAGACAAGGTGGCCCCAGCATCTCCAGCAGGCCTCCCATGCGCCCATAGCGTCTCTATCCATTCACATAATTGGAAGTCGAGCTGCTCCAGGTCAGTGGCCACGTCGATACCATGGGCACGAATCCAAGAGACAAAGCTTTGCACCATCTGACCATATCTGCGAAACGTACGAGGTTGAACTAGTGTGTGTGATAATCTGCCAATCGCGCGTCGCACCCGAATGCGGGACACCAAGTCTATCCCATAGTCAATGCGACGCTTCCTTGGCATTGCTGTCACCTGACATGCCGCCTTCCCTCGAAGGGTCGTCGGCTGGGTTCTTGTCGGTCTCGGTGTACCCGTAGATCGGTCTTGCCGACGCCGCCAGGACCAGAGCTGAGATCCTCTTGACGGCTGCGTTGAGCAGATGCGAGGAGGAGCGCCCCCGCGATATCACACCAAGTCCAACCTGCGAATCCATCAGATGAGCGAACCTCGTGCCAAGGTGATGGCCCACTCTGAAGCGCCAGCGAAGGCCTGCCAGCGTGCTCAGCACTTCCAGCGCCGTGATGTGGCTCTTCCACCTCCACTTCCAGACCAGCACTGTCTTCCACGTCCAGCGGCTCACGCTGATCGGGCGGCGTGGCCACAAGTCAGGGCGCATGACCTCCAGCGTGTCGAGGCGCACGTCCGAGCCCCTCACCTCAGCTCGCCGGATCAGCTCCTCCACGATCTGGATGCTCGGGTCCGCCTGCGCCTCGGCCTCTTCAAGGCCACGGTCCCTGATCACCACCCCGCTGTCGTCGCCCTCCTTGGCTACCTGCACCAGGCCCTCGGCAGCGTCGAAGGCGCCTCCGACCGCGCGCGCCTCCGCCATCGTGGGGACCGAGTCCAGGTAGCCGTGTCGGTGAGCCCAGTGCGCCACTATCCATGCCACCACGCCGCACTGGAACGAGTTGCCCAGCAGGGCGCAACGTACCACCTCGAGCTCAGCCAGCTTGCGGAACCGCGTGGCCCGCGCTGTCGCCGTGTGCCCAGGTGGGAAGTCCATCAACATCTCTCTCTCAAAGGAATCCGCAGGCTCCAGCGCACCTCCTTGCCATCGCAGACAGTGAGGATCTCGAAACTGGTACGGCGCATAGCAGAAGTCGTGCCTCCGCCAACGCTCCAGCTCGGCCTCGCTGCACTGGTGCAGGCCCTTTGGCTTGTCGCAGGCACGCCCGCGCGGGATGCACCTCACGAAGGTGGGCAGACGCTGCTCAGGAACCTCGGCTCCTGACCACTCTCGCCCAGGGCGCAGCCAGCGGCCCAGCGGGCCTGGACCTCCAGGGATCGTCACTTTCACCACCTCACTTTTCGCACAGACTTCGCCCTGCCACGGCGTCATGAGGTCGGTGTCACACCAGTAGAGCCTCTCTCGGCGAACGTGTGAGATGTCGGCGGCATCGATCATCACCGGGGCCAGCCCCATGTGCTCTGACATCGTGTCGCGATCCTCGGCCGTCATGGAGGACACATTCTCGATCAAGTCGAACACCTCGACCTCCACGGGGAACACCTCCTTCACCAGCGACTTCACCCGCTTGATCTCGTAGAAAAGGCCCGACCTCGCTCCTGACAGCCCTCGCCTGTCGACGCTCAGCCTGGTGAGGTCCACGCAGGGAGCTCCAGCAAACAGGAGGACCCAGCGCACATGAGGGGCCCTGTCTCGGATCTTGGCGATGTCCTGCGCGCTCAGCTTCGTGACGTCGCCCAGCTCCACCACGTCCGGCCACGCGTGCTTCACCGCGCGGCAGGCCTCTGGGTCCGTCTCCGACGCAGCATACACGGCCACGCTCAGCCCCAGCATGTCGAGGGCCCGTCTTCCACCTCCGATCCCGTCGAAGAGCGACAGCAGCACGCCCTCGTCCTGCAGCCGCCCCACCTGGCGCCTGCGAGAAGCCTTGGCTGCCTCAACGCCGTGTGGGAGCAGGCGCACAGCCCGGCATACCGCCCCCTTGCGCATGCTGGCGTCGGACACGGTCACGAGCCCGCTCACGGGCGTCCTGAGGTCGCACCTCATGAGCGGCAGGAGCCCCACGGCCAGCAGCAGCTCCCTCTGAACGGGAGCGGGCAGCCTGCGCTCGCCTCTCCAGCGCACCACGGCACGCCACAGGTCGTCGAACACGGACATCGTCTCACGCCTGAACATCATCGCTCGCACCCAGCGGCCCGCCACCACCTGCAGCCAAGTCTGAGTCAGCACATTCCGATCCAGCGTGGCGAAGGTGAGGCCCAGCAGACGGTACACGAACTCCAGGGGCGGGCTGATCACGCCCCTCGTGCCGTCAATGAGCTCACCCAAAACTTGACTGACAGGCTCACGGCACACTGCCTTATCCTCGCTCCTGGGCACCCCCCGCTGCGCGTACCTCTCGCAAGCCAGCTGCACCACCTCGGGGGGGCCCTGTGCCTTCAGCGCCGCCGCGGAGACCTCGTCGGTAACCTCCAGCACGTCAAGGTTGTCGATGTACACCTGCCACACCACCCAGCAGGCCGTACCAGCACCCTCCGGTATGAGCGTGTCATCTCCTCTCGTCGCCTTCGGCACCGTCTCCGCCCACATCTTGACCAGCACGTCCCCGTGGCAGCGCTGCCCTCGCCTGCAGTGGCACAGGAGGCGACAGCCCGAGAGCTCGGGCAAGCAGGCCAGCAGATCGGGCGAGTCGCGCAGGTGGCTCTCGTAATTCGCGATGGCCTCGCTCCTCGGCATCATCTTTGACACCTTGAAGGGGTTCGCCCACTTGGATGGGGAGAAGCCATACCGCTGCCCTGTGCGACCGATGTACACCTGTGGGCGCTCGTCGCTGTAGGATCGGCCCAGCTCGCCTCGCACCGGCAGCCTCGCCTCGCCCTGAGAGACCACCGAGCCTCTCTCACGATGTGGAGGCAGAGGAAGGTCGCGCCGCAATTCACGGTCCTCAGGCAGCGGAGGCACTCCCTCCAGCCACTCACGAAGCAGCCGCCGGTGGATGTGCTGGATGATGCCTGTCGCCGACACCCAGCCCATTGGGATCACGGCCGCGGCCACGTGCACCTCGCCGGTCCCGTCAAGACCGAGGCAGGACCTGCTCACCTTCTTGGAGAGCGCCATGTACTTGTGCCACACCGCGGGCAACCGGTACACGTAGAAGCAGCACTTGAGGTCCTCCGACGAGCTCATCATCACCTCGCCGCTCCTCAGGATGATGCTCTTCCACTTGTCTGTCGTCGGGAGGAGACCCATGTCCCCCTGGACCGTCTCCTGCAACCAGTTGCTCGGGATGATGTTCATCACTAGCCGCTGCGGCCCCGAGCCTTTGACGTGTCCCGACTTTCGTACACCAAAGAGGCCGCCCAGCACGCGACGGCCCTTGACCTTCACGATCTCGTCGGCCTCGATCGGGACGAGGATGCCCCTGTTCACGAGCTCGGCCGCGATGAGCTCCCACTCGTCATCCTCGGCCCAGACGCGCGGGGTCTTGGGCATCTCGCCCAGCTCCGCGGGGCTCTTCATCACCCACTCCGGGTGCTCCAGCACGCTCCTGATCCAGCCTTCGCTCACCTCGGTCGCCAATACCGAGCCGCAAGCCTCCTTCGACGGCAGGGCGAGCAAGAGGCGCTCGCGGTCTAGCTGCTCGGCTGGGTACACCTCCATGCCCGTGTAGCTCACTGCCGACGACTTCAGCTCCTGGGTCCAGTCGAGGTTCGCCACGGAGCCCTCGTACTGGCATAGGAACGTGCCCACACTCCTGGCCAGCAACCTCAGGGCCTTCAGCTGCACCGCGCTGGCGGGCCCGTGCCTTACCTTCCAGGGGGCCATCTTGAGACCAGGATGCTTGCCCCCCAGCGCGTACTGGAAGTTCAGGCTCAGGACAGTGAGCTTCAGCCAGCCGTTCAGGTCGTCCTCGAAGGAGGGATCGACTGGCTCCGATTCGCCGAACACAACGCCGTTCATGCTCAACTCCTCGATCGTCAGATCGACGCAGGGCAACGGCAGCAGGTCACGCCGTCCGTTCCCTGCGGTCAGTGGTGAGAGGATATCATCGTACGATTTCGCATCAAAATTGCCAAGTGCCCCGCTCGACGCGGGCGAAGAAGTACTGAGGTCAGCTAGACGGCGTCCCACAACACGAACTGGAGCTCCACAGAGACTGCCCAGCTCACTGGCGGCACGCGTCGGGTTCAAGTAAGGAAAGTCGTGAATTCGCGTGGACGGCTCGTCCGAGACTGCGCCATGAGCGGCGCCGTTGCACTCATCCTCAAGGTACGAGGAGAAGGTGATCTCGGACTCCCAGCTGCCGTCGGACGTGCAGTCACACGCCTCTCGAGTGCCCTCGAAGCTCATGCATTCTACTTCCGATTCTTGTTGGACCTCTTGCCCTGGCCCTTGTCCTTGCCCTTGCCACGGGCCTGACCCTTCGTGCCGCCCTTGCCCTTCGGGTTCCACGAGCGCCAAGGTGGCGTCCCGCGGTGCTGCCCTTTGTCGCCCTTCGGCTTGCCCTTGTTGCCAGCCTTCGCCTCCGCGGTCACGTCGTCCGCGAACCTCACGCGACGAACAGGGCTCGAGGGTCTCCGAAGGGCCGGCTTGCGATCCACTCCAGGGCTGATCGAGCCAGGTGCTGGCCGCCAGTGGGGCGACGGGCTTCTCGGGCTCCCCGATCTCTCGCCAGCACCTGTCCCGGCTGCCGGGCTCGGCGACGCTCTCTTCACTGCCTCGCCAGCGCCCCCTCGACCGCGACCTCGCCCTCGGCCGCGTCCACGCCAGAGCTTCGCCCTCCACCTGTCCTTCCTCGATCCGGGCGTCGGCGCATCCTTCTCCCCCTGTGCTCCAGGACTCGATGTCTGTGGGGGCGGCGTCGCGGGAGAGGGCGTCCTGGTGCGCCCGCCCTCTCCCTCGCCGAATCCCTAGGGGGGCCTCCTCGCGCCCGCTCGAGTGAGGCGCTCCTTCAACTTCGCACCCTCCGAGTAGGATGCCACGGCCGCCGACACCTCGGCGCTGCTGGCCAGCCCGATGTCGGTGGAGTCGATCAGCTCGAGGTGCTCGGCTATCTTCCAGTGCCCGTCCTTGGTGGCCTGCTCGATGGCCTTCAGCCTCTGCATGAGCATGTCGCCCAGCTGCGGCAGATCGCCCCTCGTGAGGGCGTCCAGGCACTCCCCGATCATCCTCATCTCGCGCACATTCCGCACCCCCATCTCGTTCTGAGGGTGCATGCCGTGCCACACGCTCGTGATATACTGCACCACGTTGGACGCCATCCTATCCAGCTCATCATCGTTGTCGGCCCCGCCCCGCTGCGCCAAGTACTCTCGGATCTGCTTCAGACCCGCCGCCATGAGCGCCCCGGGGTCGGAGCGGGCCAGCTTCTGCACTCGGCGGCCGGAACCAGCGGTCGGGGCCTCATCAAAACTCGCACTGTCGGAGCTATCCTTGTCCCTGTTCTTCTGCTTCTTGCGGCTGCGGCGGCCCTCCAGCGCAGCCTCGGCGCGCTCGGCCAGCGCCTCGCCCATGGAGCGCTTCCTCTGAAGCTTCTCCTTCAGCCTCTTGACGATCTTCCTCATCTCCTCGGCCGTCCTGCCATCCACGTCCTCACCGTCGGCACCGCCTGAGCCCTTGGGAGCTCCACCTGCGTTCTTGCCCGGCACCACGGGTCCAGCGTCAGCGGCGGGCGGCGCACCGCCTGCAGGGAGGGCGCCAGGCGGGGTGGCTCCAGCGCCATCAGCGGCACCGCCTCCAGGCCCGGCCGCCCCCAGCACGCGCAAAGTGTCCGAGTGCACCACGTTGCGCCCTGGCCAAGCGGTCGTGCGACAGCAGGTCGCCACGCCCTGGGTGCAGAGGTGCACCACGCTGCTTCCCATCGCGAAGATGCCCTGCAGGATCGGCAGGTAGAGAGGGTCGCTGCTGCTCTCCACTGTGCACTCCACGAACTCTCCTGCCGCGTCAGGCGGATACAGCCCTGTCACGGTCATCGTCGTCGTCCCGCTTGGCTGACAGGCAGCATCGTACATCACCAGCTCGACGCGGCAGCCGGCGCTCAGTCCCAGGAGGCCGTGGGTCACGGCCTGGGGCGCCATGGGCACGTATACCCAGGGTCCAGCCTGCTGCGCCGCCGCCGCGACCCCCGCCACCGCTGGCTGGGCGAACGCTGCTCCGAACTGCGGCAGCGCCCCGCCCGCCGCGGGCATGCCTGCCTGCCAGCCCACGGGCACAGGCGCGGCGGCGGCTGGCACCGCGTGGGCGGCCTGCCCTGCCACGGCGTGGCCGCCTCCACCCCCAGCGTGAGCGGGTGGTCCCACGAGGGCTCCCACCCCGGGGATCCCTGGGATCAGACCCGGCACCACGGGGCCGCCCAGGGCTGCTGGCGCTCCTGCTCCAGCGCCAGCGCCTCTGCCGCGACCTGCAGCGGGCGGCGGGGCGGCAGGCGGCTTGCCCATGCCGCCCATTGGGCCACCCATGCCGCCCATGCCGCCCTTGCCGCCCATCCCGGGCTTCGCCGCTGCCTTGCCTCCGCCTCCTGGTGCTGCGGGGCCTGCAGCGGCTCCGCCCGCGGCCGCGGCAGCTCCAGCGGCCACTCCGGCAGGCGGCGGCGGGAGCAGGGCGCCGACGCCAGGCGGCAGTCCCAGAAAGCCGCCCAGCACTCCGCCGCCGCCCACGCCGAGGAGCCCCCCGCCAGGGCCCAACCCAAGCGGGCCAGGCGGGGCGCCCGCGCCAGCCCCCGCGGCTCCGAACATCGCCACCGCCGTGCTGCCGCCGCGGCGGCGCGGGCTGGTGAGCTCCCCCAGCCGCCGAGGGGGGAGCTCACTCGGGCGCGGGCTCCTCGGAGGGGGTCATTCTGGGGACCCCCGCTTGGTTCTCTGACAGGGCTAATAGAAGCACCTCCACTTGAGCCGAGGCGGCTACGGAGAGGCGGTTTAGAGGAGATCGTTTCGAGGACGGAGGGGGGACGAGATAAAACCCATGAGAATCTCAAGGATATATATATGTGAAATCGTCGTACTATCCCAAGGGGAGCCGATAAGTCCGGGGGGGGGGAGTAGAGTCTATTGTCTTTTTTAAAAAGGAGAATACAAACGGTGCGAACTATGATATGCAAGCGGTTTTAACACACGAACTGACACATTCCATGCTCTTGCGAACTTCCCACCCACCCACCCGCACTTTGGTTTGCAAAACTTATGCAATGGCGATTGTGATGCGTGCTTGGCGTTGGCTGGTGCATCTTTGCGGCCGCGCCAACCAAAGCACGCGCGCGCAGCGGCCAGTTAGTTTGGCGCGACCGACGCGGCCGCGGTGGCGCTGACCGCTGGGCAAAGCCCACCGGGCACTTTCCTGCGAGTCGGCGACATGGGCGGGCGCGGTATCATGGCAACGTCGACAACGGTAGACACGATGATGATAGTAGCGATGCTGGTGGCGATGTTGATAACGACGACAGCGCGGCCAGTGCGGGCGCCGATGCTGATCGCGCCGACGACGACGACGGCGTCCTCGCTTCGGTGATGCAGGTTCTGGAGAGAGTTCGTCATGCGCGCGCGGCCGACGCGCGATAGTGGCCCGCATGGTAATTATTTCGCACGGATCGTGCCCCCCCAACACGCGCGCAAGGGCGTGATAATGATTTCGGCATCGGCATGCGGCGCCAGAAACCCGTTTCGCAGAATTCCATGACAATGCACACAATGTAAATTTCGGAAAAATTCGCTCGGGAAACTGATGTTGCGAAACCATGCGTCTATGTTTTTGGGACACCTGGAACCGCTACGAATCCGACGGTCATGCTCGTCTAATGTTTAGTACAACTTATAACGGTTTCTCATGGCGGCACGCGCGCAAGGGCGTTCGAACGACTTCGACATGCGCGCGCGAAGCCCGTTTGCTAGGATTTTCTGAAAATGTCGAACGATTATCTTGGAAATTCGCAAGAATGCGCGCGTTCTGTTTTGTTTGGTTTGTGTTTCAGCTGTTTTGTTTTCTGTTGTTTGTAAAGAAAGCCCGTGTTGCATCCCGCCCACCCACCCGCGACTTGATTTGCAAAACCGATGCGGTGGCGATTGCGATGAGTGCTGTGAATTTGCTGGTGCATCTCTGCGGCCGCGCCAACTCAAGCGCGCGGCGGCCAACTAGTTTGGCGCGACCGGCGCGGCCGCGGTGGCGCTGACCGCTGGGCGCATCACAGCGGGAACTTCAGTGCGAGTCGTCGACGCGGGCGGGCGCGGCATCATGGTGGCGTCGACAGCGATAGGCGTGATGATAACTATGGCGATGCTGGTGGCGATGGCGATAACGACGACGGCAAGGCCACTGGCGGCGCCGATGCTGATCGCGACGGCGACGATGATGGCGCCCTCGCGTCGGCCCTGAAGTTTTTGGAGGGAGTTCGGCACGCGCGCGGGGCCGATGCGCGAGAGTGGCCCGCGCGGGATTACTTGACGCGGGTCGCCCACCCCCCCCAGCCCGCGCGCAAAGGCGTTCGAATGATTTCGACGTGCGGCGCGAGGGCCCCTTTGGCCGAGTGTAATGCACGCGTTGAACAACCTAGTCTGCTCAAGAATTCGCAGGAACGCGAGCGCGGGCATTTCTGAAAACTGAGGTTGCACGACCATTTTCTAATATTGTACGTAGCACCCCGCAAATGCGGGTAAGAGTGAGGGGGCGGGCGCGGGCGACGCGGGCGTCGAGCCGGCGGACCTCGTGGCTCGCACCTTCCCTGTCGATGGCGCCCTCCTCCTCCTCCTCCTCCTCCTGCTCCTCCTCCTCCTCCTGCTCCTCCTCCTCCTCCTGCTCCTCCTCCTCCTCCTCCTCCTCCTCCTTTAATTGTGGGCGCCTTGAGGCAACTTCCCCTGAACCCAGGCTTTTGGCACGGATGTCGAAATGCAGCAGGCAGCTGGGTTGTCAAAGAACGTGTTCAGACACAGCCCCGCCGCAGGCGCCGATGTGCTGTTGCAGAATCAGCGTGGGCCGGATCGGGGGAATGGCACGAGGGCCCTTTCCCAAACCAATGCGAGCAAGCCCGCCGCAGGCGCCGATTTGCGTGCTCTGACAAATTCAACGCGGGGGGGATCGCTGGTGGGCCACCCGGAACGAATTCCAAAACAGCCCGCCGCAGGCGCCGAATTCTTGCATTGTTCAGTAAACGTAGTTTGGGTCGCGGGTGGGTCGCGGGCTCTCCACCTCCACCTGGAAGGAATTCCAAAATAGCCCGCCGCAGGCGCCGAACATTTTGATTTGTACACTGAACGCGGTTTGGGTCGCAAGTTATCCACCTGGAACGAATGCAAAAGAAACCCGCCGCAAGCGCCGAAGTCTTGGCTTGTTCAGTGAACGTAGTTTGGGTCGCGGGCTCTCCACCTCCACCTGGAAGGAATTCAAAAACAGCCCGCCGCTAGCGCCGAACATTTTGATTTGTACACTGAATGCGGTTTGGGTCGCGGGTGGGTCGCAGGTTCTCCACCTGGAACGAATGCGAAGCCCGCCACAAGCGCCGAAAATATTGGGTGGGTCGCGGGGTGGGTCGCGGGTGGGTCGCGGGTGGGTCGCGGTGGGTCGCGGGTGGGTCGCGGGCGCGGCTTGGGTCGCGGGTGGGTCGTAGGTTCTCCACCTGGAACGAATGCAAAAAAAAAACCGCCGCAGGCGCCGAATTGGGTGGGTCGCGGTGGGTCGCGGGTGGGTCGCGGGTGGGTCGCGGGTGGGTCGCGGGTGGGTCGCGGGGTGGGTCGCGGGTGGGTCGCGGGTGGGTCGTGGGTCGGGGTGGGTGGGTGGGTCGCGGGTGGGTCGGGGTGGGTCGCGGGGTGGGTCGCGGGGTGGGTCGCGGGTGGGTCGTGGGTGGGTCGCGGGTGGGTCGCCGGGGTGGCTCGCGGGTGGGTCGCGGGGTGGGTCGCCGGGGTGGGTCGCGGGTGGGTCGCGGGGTGGGTCGCGGGTGGGTCGCGGGGCGGGTCGCGGGTGGGACGACGACAACAACAAACAACAACAATAAGAATACGCATCGCGGAATCCCAGTTTAGCCACGCACCCAGGGACAGTGAATGACCGTTCGGTTCAGCCCCCTCACTCTGATATATACGTAGCACCCCGCAATTGCGGATAAGAGTGAGGGGGCGGGCGCGGGCGACGCGGGCGTCGTCGAGCCGGCGGACCTCGTGGCCCCCACCTTCCCTGTCAATGGCGCTGTCCTCCTCCTCCTCCTCCTCTTCCTCTTCCTCGTCCTCATCGTCATCGTCATCCTCCTCCTCCACCTCGTCCTCCTCCCCCTCCTCTTCTTCCTCGTCCTCCCTCTCCCCCCCTCGTCCTTTCATCATCGTCCTCCCGTTGTCGTCCTCCCCTTCATCGGCCTCCATCATCGTCCTCCCATTGTCGTCCATCATCATCATCATCATCATCATCATCATCATCATCATCATCATCATCATCATCATCATCATCATCCCCCTCCTCCCCCTCCTCGTCCTCCTCCTCCCCCTCCTCCCCCTCCTCGTCCTCCTGCTCCTCCTCCTTTTCTTTCTCCACATTCTCCTTACATCGTCTCTTCTTCCGCGTTCTCCTCGTCCCCTGTTTACTCCTCCTGCCTCCCCCTCCTTTCCCAAGGTAACTGCAACGCAATCCCTTTTCCACTTTATGCTCCCCGCCTTCTTTGATTAAGGCAACTCGCCAGGGCAGAGTTGCTGGACGGGCTGGTGTGGATGCGCGGGGCTTGAAGAGGTCCACGCGGGCTCAGGCGGCATGCAAAAATCCGCCGCCGCGCTTGTGCGGCATTGGTTTGTTCAGTGAACGTGGTTTAGGTCGCGGGTGGGTCGCGGGCTCTCCACCTCCACCTGGAAGGAATGCAAAAGCAGCCCGCCGCATGCGCCAAAAAAAATGGTTTGTACACTGAACGTGGTTTGGGTCGCGGGTGGGCCGCGGGTTCTCCACCTGAAACGAATGCAAAAGATGCCCGCCGCAGGCGTCGAAAAATATGGTTTGTACCCTGAACGTGGTCGCGGGTGGGCCGCGGGCTCTCCACCTGAAACGAATGCAAAAGATGCCCGCCGCAGGCGCCGAAAAATGTGGTTTGTACCCTGAACGTGGTTTGGGTCGCGGGTTGCTCGCGAGTTGGTCACGGGGTTGGTCGCGGGCTCTCAACCTGGAAGGAATGCAAAAAAAAACCCGCCGCAGGCGCCGAAAATGGTGGTTTGTACCTTGAACGTGGCTTGGGTCGCGGGTGGGTCGCGGGGTAGGTCGCGGGTGGGTCGCGGGTGGGTCGCGGGTGGGTCGCGGGTGGGTCGCGGGTGGGTCGCGGGGTGGGCCGCGGGCGGGTCGCGGGGTGGGTCGCGGGTGGGTCGGGGTGGGTCGCGGGGTGGGTCGCGGGGTGGGTCGCGGGGTGGGTCGCGGGTGGGTCGCGGGTGGGTCGCGGGTGGGTCGCGGGTGGGTCGCGGGGTGGGTCGCGGGTGGGTCGCGGGGCGGGTTGCGGGGGGACGACGACAACAACAACAACAACAACAACAACAACAACAACAACAACAAAACAACAACAACAACAACAACAACGAGAATCCGCACCGCGGAATTCCACTTCAGCCACGCACTCAGGGACAGTGAATGACCGTTCGGCCCCCTCACTCTGATATATATATATATATATATAATATATATATATATATATATATATAGGTGTGTGTATATGTAAATGTATACATATATATATATATATATATATATATATATATATGTATATCGATATCTATATGTTTGGGGTCATAAATATGTATTCGGAGCGCTCGATGTTGAACTCCCCGCGGAAAGCGCGGCTTTTGACGGATTTTGGCATGCGCGCGCGGCGACGCGCGCGCAGACTTGGTCTCATTTGTTTCGCCAAGGGGGTTCTTGCGGCGCCGCGCGCGCAAGGGGCGTCAAAGCGATTCCGACGCGCGCGCGCGCGAGAGGCCCGTTTGGTGCATCTCCGCGGCCGCGCTAGCCAGCGCATGCTCGCGAACGCAGCGGCCAGCTAACCAGCTAATTTCGCGCGAATTGCGCGGCCGCGGTGGCGCTGACCGCTGGGCACTTCCCAAGAAACCCTTCAGTGCGAGTCGGTGAACCGGGCGGGCGCGGTATCATGATGACACCGACAACGGTAGACGCGATGATGATGGTAGCGGTGCTGGTGACGATGGTGACAGCGACGACGGCGCGGCCAGTGCGGGCACCGATGCTGACCACGACGATGAAGATGAAGGTGTCCGCGCGTCGGTGGTGAAGGTTTTGAAAACTGTTCGACATGCGCGCGCGGTCGACGCGCGCGAGTGGCCCGCATAGTACTACTTGGCAAAGACCCTGCCCCCCTCCAGCACGCGCGCAAGGGCTCGTTCGTGCGGCGCGAGAGGCTCGTCTGGTCGAATGTGATGAACATGTTGACGAACCCATGGCTGTCTTAAGAATTCGCAAGGGCGCGCGCACACCTTTTTAAAATTTCATTATTGGGAAAACGGATTTTGCAACACCGTTGGTTTTTGTTGATTCTCCAAATAGGCTTGCCCTATAGGAGTCCTAGCTCAAGCCTTACTAATTGGTCCGTTGCCCCCCCTAGTTCCTATGCCACCCCCTAGTTCCTATGGCTATGCCTATGCCTCCCCCTAACTCCTATCTTACGCCTATGCCTATGCCTGCTTGCTTGCTTGCTTGCTTGCTTGCTTGCTGAGTTGCGGGTTCCAAGCATGCTTGGTTCCTCTGCTTCCTTGATTCGAGTCGTCTAGTCTATTTGGAGTCAACGCTGGCTGATACATGTTTTCGAGGCACTCGATTTTGAATTCCATGCGACACTTTGATTTTTTGACAGGTTCCGGCATGCGCGCGCGACGACGAACGCGCGTGCACTTCGTCCCTTTTATCTGCAAGTGATTCTTGCGACAGCATGCGCGCACGGGCGTTCGATTGATTTCGACATGCGCGCGCGCGAGAGGCACGTCTGGTAGCATGTGATGAACATGTTGAAAGCTTTTGGTTTACTGAAGAATTCGCAAGAGCGCGGGCGTAGGATTTTTTGAGCATTGCTGTTGCGAAATTCTTGTGTGACGCTCGATTCTGACAGCCTTGCGGCATTTCGGCATGCGCGCGCGACGACGTGCGCGTGTGCACCTCGTCCAATTTCTTGCGAGGGGTTCATGAACATTGACGTTTTTTGATCAACGAGTCTGCGCGCACAGTTTTTTGCAGAGGATGAGGGGGGAGCCGATAAAAAGGGGTGCCTGTAATGGTTTGAGCTCATTTTTAAGATGGACGAGTGCGCATAATCATATACGACAAACAGTGTGAACAAAAAGGTGGTCCATCAAGTCTGGGGTGGGTGGACGTAGATCCTGGTATTTTTACAGAAACGAGAACAAATATTAAATAAGAAATGTAGTGCAATACGTGTTGTGCAATCTATGTGGTGCAATCTATGTGGCGCAAGCCATGTTGTGCAATCTACGTGGAACAATCTAGGTGGTGCAATCTAGTTTGTGCAGTATACGCAGTGCGCGATATATGAAGTGCAATATGCTCTGCAACATCTGTGAAACAATGTACGTGGTTTGGGTTACGGGTCTTTCGGCCGATGGCGTCAAGGCGCTCAGCTTCGCGACATAGTGCAGGCGCAACCGCAACCACTCAACACATTTTAGCGCCCAGCAGGCGGTGGCGCAATCTATGTTGTGCGATCTTTGTGGTGTAGCGCATGTCGTGCAATCTATATGCGGTGGCGACGGCACGGCGACGGCGACGGCGACAAGATAGCCGCCAGACCGCCACACCATCCCCAGACGACGAACGGGGACGAGGCGGCGACAGCATGGCGACGGCGGCAACAGTGCCGCCAAAACGCCACACTGGCCCAGACGACGGGCGGCGACGAAGCGGCGACGGGGCGGCGACGGCGATAACATAGCCGCCAGACCGCCACCGAAACGGCGGGCGGCGACGAGGCGGCGACGAGGCGGCGACGGCGACAGCATAGCCGCCAGACCGCCACACTGGCCCCGACGACGGGCGGCGACGAAGCGGCGACGCGGCGTCGACGGCTACCACGTAGCCGCTGGACCGCCAAACGAGCCCAGTCCCTTAGAGCAAGAATGCGACAGCCTGAGTGCAAGCACTGTTTGGGGGGGTCCGCCGACCCCCGCTTGCCAGGGGTGCAACGGCGCGTGAGACACTTGGCTGTCCCCGCTCCCCCTTCCCCCCCCCCCTCCCCCAAGGTCCCCAAATCCCGTTTCAAGGGGTGGGGAGCAGGGGGAAGGACGGGGGGAGGGGGACGAGCTGGTCAGCGCATCCCTGGGGTCTCTGGAGCCTCCGACAAACCCTACGATTGCCCAAGAGAGCCCAAGCAGAGCGCCAAGGCACTCCCAGAGAGTGTCGAGACGGCCTCCTGTAACCCCACGACGGTCAAAGATGGCTTCGAAACGGCCCACGGGGCTTCCAAGAAGGCCTAAATGTTTTCCCAAAGGACCGCCGGGGAGGCCCAAAGAAGCAAACGTTGTCCCATTCCCATTGGGAAGCTTACATGTTTGGCCTGCTCGCCTTGTTCGTCTTGACATCTTACAAAACAATTCAGCAGGCCCCCAAGATCGTCCCCAGACGGACGATGAGGCTCTCAAGAAGGCCTCAAGACGGCCCAAGAGGGCCCTAAGACGGCTCAGAAGCCGCCCAAGATCGCTTTAAGAGGCACTTTCACTCCAAGGTGGCTCCAAGAGCCCCCCGAAGCCCCCGAGGCACCCCCAAGAGGCTCCCAGAGGCCCCCAAGAGCCCCCCCCAACGGCACTCAAGACACGCCCCCAAACGCCTCCAACCAACCCCCCACAGCCATCCAGATGCCCCGAACAAAAATCATCCTGCTCCTCGCCGTCCTGCCCCTCCACGTTTTTCTCCTCTCCTGTTTTTTCTTACCAGTCTGTCAAATGTTTCCCTGGGGGTCGGCGGATCGGCGTACGTCTCTGGAACAACATCAAAAACTATGCAGCCGTGAACCGCTATCGCAAGTGGCATCGGCTCGCGCTTGGAATCGGACATCGGGCAACTCATTGGACTCAAACGATCCGAATATCCTGAGCCAATCACTGCTGACACGGGAGCCCGTGCCTCCACTGCAGAATCACCAGTGCGACCATCACGCCGAAGACCTCGGCGAGTATTCCAGGCTAAGTCCGAGCGTGAGATCGCGACGCCGAGCATGAATGGCAATCCGAAAAACATCATACGCCGCCATGCCGTTTTACTCCTGCTGCTGCTGCTCATCCGCCTCCGTCTCTCCTCAAACTCCCCCCATCCAGACCTGTCTGGAAGGGCTTTCTGACCAGGATGTCGAGGATCATCAAACCGTGGCGACGAAGTCCCCCACGAAGACACGTCGCTGAGCCCCCTCAGATTGTAAATGAATCTTCGCAACGCATCATTGGCAGGATCCGGGGATTCAAGCCCTGACTGCGTCCCAGGAAGGCCAGGGGGCCACCCTGAGGACGTCTTCGGGGTCTTTCGCATCGCCTGGGAGGCCCCAAGGCCGGCCCACAATGTCAGATTCATCGTAAATTAGCAAACCATGTTCGACTGATTTATGGCTCCCGCCCTTTTGGCGCTGAGGCGGCCCAGGACGCGCCAAGGGTATCCAAAGACTGGCCTCAAGGCAAACATGATGATGATGATGATGATGATGATGATGATTATGATGATGATGATGATGATGATGATGATGGTGATGATGATGAGGAGGAGGATGATGATGATGGTGATGGTGATGATGATGGCGATGATGCTGCTGCTGCCGATGATGATGCTGCTGCTGATGATGATGATGATGATGATGGCGATGATGCTGCTGCTGCCGATGATGATGCTGCTGCTGCTGATGATGATGGCGATGGTGCTGCTTCTGCTGATGATTATGATGATGGTAATGATGATGCAAATGATGATGATGATGGTGGTGATGATGATGCTGATAATGCTGCTGCTGATGATGATGATGATGATGATGATGATGGTGATGGTGGTGATGCTGGTGATGGGATGATGATGACGGCTTGTTCCTGCGGACTGGTGGTAATGATGAAATGCCAACGTCCATGACGCAAAATCTTCAACAATACATCGGCATGCGAATTAACAGACCGAGAATCTGGACTCACCATCAAAATCCGTGCCCAGTGTGCGAGTTACTGCCCGTGCAGAGAAGGGCGGGGAAAAGGGAAACGATCAGCAGCTGCGCGAGCGACCACACCTGAGGAGGCCCTCACAGCCCCTGTGGCCGAGGAGGGGTCGGGTCGGGGCGGCAGCCCTAGTACTTTCGTGAAAACCTGTGGCGCGCAGGACGGAACGCAGAGAAGCAGTGGCTCAGTAAAACCCCACAAGCGCTCTGCCGCCAGCACCTGCTTCAGGCAGCCCGCAGGTGCCAAAATGCCGAAAGGCGACCGCGGACATCTGCCTACCTACGCTGACAGAAAGACAAAGCAGCGAGGGAAGTTCTCGGGGAACCCGCCGAAAATACACTCGTGGCGGCGCCGCGGGGGCGCGATGCAAAAAGGGCGAGAGAGCAGGCCAGTGCAAACACACAACATAGAGAAGGCAAACAGAACGCAGAGACAGAAAATGACGCTCCTACGTGGCGACAGCGGGCCGTCAAGGACCGAGCGAAGGTCCCAACCGAACGCGGTAACACACAACTACCGGCACCAACACAGCGGAGCAGCAGAAGAGGGACACGCAGGACAAGGCGCACAGCAGCAGCGCCAGCGGAAAAGAGCAAAGGCAGCAGGTGAGCAGCCACAGGGGCACAATCTTAGCGAAGGCAAAAACGATATAGTCCCAACAAAGCAAGCAGCCTAGTAGACTTAATCGAAAACCCTGCGGCGCGCATGCGGAAAGGAGACCGCACGGTAACAGGGGCAATGATACCCGGGACCTTATTACGAGCATCTGTCCTGCCACGAGAAGGTGATCGGCAACCATCTCCTTCAGTGTCGCCAGATCGACGGCCACGCCTCAGGAGCAACAGCCACCTCGCAAGCGTGGCTGCTTGGCCAGGCGGTCTGAAACTTGGGGTAGCGCCTACAGTGTATTCGAATACGGGCTCTTGAAAATTCAAGGAGGGACAGAATGGAACCCTCCGAAAACTAGCCTTACAGAAAAGGAGAACATCTAGAATGCTCGCACACATCGAACGCTGTTTATCGTACGGTGGCGGGGGCCCACCACCGTGCCATCATCTGCGTTCGACGATGATGGTATGACGATAATGATAACATATTAGCTACCGGACAGGCAATGAGATGACGATAGTGATGGTAATGGTGAGGAAAGGAGGAGGACAAAGGAGGAGGAGGAGGAGGAGGAGGAGGAGGAGGGTGCCGAGGACTCGCCCAACTCTCCAGGGACTGCCACACACGGCGAACACCTCGGGCCTACGCCGAGGCACGTGCTGCCGAGACTATGCCCAGCCAGGCGAAGGGACTCCAGCGCAGCGACGAGACTCCCAGGCAGGCCGCCCAATGGCAACAAAAAGTTCGAGCTAGCCCAAGCCGTGGCGAGGGGGGCAAGCCAGCGAGGAGCGGCCACACCTGCACGCCGTGTGGCCTCAGAAGCGGGCCGTCAGACTCCAGCACGCCGATCTCCCTCAGCTACTTGGCGCAGATCTCGGGTGACCTGCTCCATGGGCGCACCACTGGCGTCTAGGAGGTAGTATGCGTGACGCCTCCTCGCCAGGGCCACCAGCTCGACCGTGGTGATGCTAGACCCTGGCAGGTGCGAGGGGCCAGCAGAGCCCGACTGGTCCTGACGTTGCTCTTGCCCCCGCCCTTGTCATAGGCTTTCACGCGGCTTGGCCTTTCGCCCTCAGCGATGTTGACCGCGTCCGCGCCACTGAAATCCTGAAAACCAATGTCGTCAACATGCCACATATTGAGATTGTTCTCTTCCGGCTCCATCCCCGCGCCTTCACCTCCGTGGTCTGCGCTGCCGTCGAGTCGGTCTGCTCCTACTTGCTCCTAGTCGAATCCGCCGCCTGCGCGCTCTCCGCCGCCTGCGTTGATCTCTGTTCGTTCAGGGCGTCCGCGACGTTCGCATTCAGATCCTACCTCTGCTCCAGCTGCTCCTGCATGACGCCTCCCCTCAACGGCCAGGAGCTCGACCGCGGTGACGTCCCCGCCATGGGCTGCGAGCTGCTCTCCCCTCTCCTTCTTGCCAGCAGTAAGGCCTGCCACCTGCGAGTCCTCCGCCGCCTGCAGGGCGCTGGCCTCCTTCATGGCTTCCGCGGGGGTCGCGTCCAACTCCGCTCTCTGCTTCTGCTGCTGCATCAGCGTCTAGCTCGGGGCCCTGCTGCCGCACCATGCGCAGATGCTGCGGAGGCCGAAGTTCGTGAAAGTGCAACCCTTGCGCCGCCACTTCACCACGCAATGCTTGACCTGAGCCTTCGGCGTCCTCCAAGGGACACGTTTTTTCTTGTTGGTGTCCTCCCCACCGAGCGCGCCAGGATGCGCAGCTCCTGCGGTGAAGGCCTCCAGGGCACCCGCTCCGCGTGCTCGTCTTTCAACCCATCCTCGGGGTCCTCCTCTTTCTGGCCATAGTAGTGCGGCGTATCCTTGTCATCTTGCGTCGCGGCCGCGAGCACCTCCTTCGTGTCCTCCTCATCCTGGGCCTTGGCTTCCTTCCCCTGCTGTTGGCCAACATCCCATGAGCTCAGCTGCGCCTCCTGCTCCGCAACGTTCATCATCGCCTCCGCCATGGAAGGCCAAGCTAGCTCGAGGTTTCAGTCGAGCAGCAGTTCCAGGCTCATATCCTGATAGTGCTTCTTGATGGACTGCGCCCGCGAGGGATCGGACGAGACGCGCTTCTTTTCCTTCCCCAGCTCGAACTTCATCCTGTTGTGCCGCCTGGCGGTCTCCGTGGGCACCTGGCGCAATATCGCGGCCGGTTCCGATCCTGCGGTCAGGTGGGACTCCTTCTTCTGGTCCTTCGACCTCGGCTGCGGTCCATTCGAGGCCCACCCAGCGCCACCGTTGCCCTGTAGAAGGGCCGTCAGCGACGCCTTGTGCGCATTGGGCATGCGCTTCGGCACCGGGATGGGTCTCGCCGCCGCCTCGAAGTCCGCCGAGGCGTCGCCACCTGGGTAGTCCTCCCACCTCGCTCCCATCCACTGCACGGGCTCGCCTCGGTGGTGTGCGCTGCGGCGGGAGCTTGTGCTTCTTGCACGGCGTCTCCGTCCGGCTGCTATTCGCCTCCTTGGCCAGGTCCGCGCACTGCTCGGCAGCCATCGTCAAGAAGAACTGACGAGCCGCCAAACGATTCTGCGAAGCCGAGGTCGACACTGATTAGCGAGGCCGGCACGAAAATACAATTAGCCTTGCGAAGGACCCAACCATATGCAGTTGTGAGTACCGTCTTCGTGAGCAACGCATTCGGTGGAGCTCCCTATGGGGCGGAGGAGGGAGGAGGGAGGAGGGAGGAGGGAGGAGGGGGAGGAGGAGGAAGGAAGGAGGAGAGACGCGGGGCACCGTCTCTTCAGAACGAGGACCCAACACCACAGGATGGTTGAGAATGCATGCAGACGCCGCCCTCCTTGCTATTGGCTCTGCGCCGCCGGGCTGCCTCGGCGTGCGCGACGCACAACGCCCGAGCAGCCTCTCGGGCCGAGAGGGCTAGGAGGAGAAGGAGAAGGAAGAGGAGGAGGAGGCGGAGGAAGGGAGGCGGAGGAAGGGTGCACCCAGAAGAGCCTGAGACTATGAAGGAGGAGGAGGAGAAGGAGAAGGAAGAGGAGGAGGAGGAGGCGAGGGAGGGGTGTACCCAGAAGAGTCTGAGACTATGAAGGAGGAGGAGGAGGAGGAGGAGGAGGAGGAGGAGGAGGAGGAGGAGGAGGAGGCAGGATCATGCAAGAAGAAGATGAGGCAAGCCCCTATCCTCCTTCTGCCGCTGCTCTTTCTCGTCGTTCCTATAGTCGTCGTCGTCATCGTCGTCCTCCTCCTCTTCCTCCTTGTCCCCGTCCCCTCCATCCTTCCCCACGCACGCTCCTCCTCCTACACCATCCTGCTCCTCGTTCCCCTCCTCTCCCTCTTCCTCTTCATTCTCATTCTCGTTTTCCTTCCCACTCCTCCTCCTCCTCCTCCTCCTCTCCTCCTCCTCCTCCTCCTCTCCTCCTCCTGCACGTCCCCATCCGAAGCCCCGTCCCTGCCCCCTTCCTCGTCGTCGTCGTCCTCCATCTCCTCCTCCTCCTCCTCCTGCTCCTCATTCTTATCCTCGTCTCTGTCCTCCTCCTCCTCCTCCTTCTCCTCTCCTCGCCTCCTCCTCCTCCTCCTCCTCCTTCGCCTCCTCCTCCTGCTCCTCTCCTTTTTCGCCTGCTCCACCTCCTACCCCTCCTGCGTTATCGTCCCTGTCCTCCTTGTCGGCGTCGTCGTCCTCGTCCTCCCTGGGGCCTCTCCTCCTCCCCGTCCCCGTCCGCTTCCCTCGTCCGCCTCCTGCTCCTGCTGCTCCCTGTCCACATCCTCCTGCTTCTCTTTCCCCTCGTCGGCCTCATCCCACCCCTTCCTCCACCCCGCAGCCGCAGGAGCGCCGATCCCTGCCCCGCGAGCCACGACGCGGCGCCCGCGCCCAGGAGCGTGCATCGCACTGGCCCGCGGGGCCCACTCGCACGCTGGCGCCCAGGCACTTTCCAGAGGAGGAGGAGGAGGAGGAGGAGGAGGAGGAGGAGGAGGAAGAGGAGGAGGAGGAGGAGGAGGAGGAGGAGGAGGAGGAGGAGGAGGAGGAAGAGGAGGAGGAGGAGGAGGAAGAGGCGGCGGAGGCTCGCTCGCGCTCTCTCTCTCTCTCTCGGCGGGAGGGGAGGGAGGAGGGTGGAGGGAGGTTAGCGCTGACCTTGGTCAGCCAATGCCCAGACAGGGCTTGACCCAATGCCCAGACAGGGCTTGAGGAGAGGAGGAGGGGGGGAGGAAAAGGCGAAGAGGGCAGGCGAAAAACGGGCACTGCATGGGGTTCTTAGTGGCCGCTACCTAGGCTTTCCTACGGACCCCGCTCAGGGCCACACTGAAAGGATGTTGTAGCGGTTACCGGTGACCATCCCGCCCCTTCTCCTCCCCCTCCTCTCCTCCTCCTCCTCCTCCTCCTCCTCCTCCTCCTCCTCCTCCTCCTCCTCCTCTCCTGCTTCTCCTCTTCCTCCTCCTCCCCCTCCTCCTCCTCCACCACCACCCGCGTCCCCCAACTCCTAACCTCCGTCTAGCTCGATCTGGCCCGAGCTGCTCCCAATGCTTACCTCATGCAAGGCCTCCATTCTTACTCGACACCAAGGTCGCACGGCATGGCAAATGAGCAACGGCCTCGGGCCGCAACGCCTTCAGAGCAATGGGCAAGACACGAATGCATGGGTTCTCTCAAAAATGGAGACTTGTGGCCGGCTCTGGAGACCCCGAACTCAAACACATTGACACCACTTGGGGTCGCACGTGTACTTCCGCTGGCTTCCGCTGGCGGAACCGCTCCCGTTTTGCTTCGGCCGCCTTCCGCCAGCCTCCGCTCAGAGGCGAGATATCGACCTATGGGTTCCTCGAAGACGAGTTTGTTTTCGGATCAGGGCTCCAGAAATGGGGACTTTAATCAACCACGACACTGGCACACCCGAGAAATCTGCAGCCGTGTGTCGAAACGCTCTTTATTGCTCGTTGTCTCCTAGCTGGATCTTGGAAAATCGTGGTTTGCAACGTCCTGGTTTCTGTGGCCCTGGCCGGAACGAAACATGTGCGCTCCGAGAACCTGCGCGCTTCCAGCCACTCGCGACGGCACTGCTGTTGCGATCGTAGGAGACCTCGGTCCGCTGAGGCCAGGGCGCCGCCGGAGGCGCCGACAGATGGCAGCTGGCTGCCTTGCCTGCCAGGCCGAGGTGCTGAGGAGGGGGTCGGATGAAAGCAGCGGATGGCAATACCGAAGATCGAGATCGTGCTTCTGATTGTGGACGTTGTTGGACACTTGGGTGTGGACGTTGTTGGACACTTGGGGGCCTCCTGGGGCGTCGTCGTCGCCATGGCTGGGTTCCCCTCAAAGCCCGGGTCAGAACTGACCCCAGGAAAGGTCCAGCGGTCGACTTTTGAGGAGGAGGAGGAGGAGGAGGAGGAGGAGGAGGAGGAGGAGGAGGAGGAGCAGGGAACACGAGTTGGAGAAACAGCAAGCCCTTGGGAAGGACAGGGGAGGACGGCGACCAGAGCAAAGCCACGAGGCGTCGACGAGGCTGGAGCACGCTCTCCCGTCCCAGGCCCCCTCCCGAGAGGTCCCTGCAGGAGTGCGTCGCGCAGCGCTGCCCGAGACGGAGCCATGCCTGCCCTCCGCCCGTCGGGCTGCCCGGGGCGCGACGGGCAGAGGTGCGAGCCGGACGCTGAAGGAACTGGCCAACGACCCGCCCGACTGAAGGAAAGCTCACGACGGCGGGCTTGTGCTCACTTTCGGCCTCCGGGGGGCCCTGGCGCCGCGCCCCTCGAGCGTCGAGAGAGTGCTCGGGATGAGAGGGCCGTGCCCGGGAAGGGGTCCAGAGCCACGCTGCGAGAAAGGCACGATGTCGGACACCCGGGCCTCCCTCGGCGGACCCCGGCCTGGAGCTGCGAGGCGGCCGGCCATGGTTCGCGATGTTAGAAGGCCACATGCGAACCCTACCCCTGCCCCCTAGATTTCTGAAGGGGAGGGTGGGGTTCACTTCGCTCGGGAGCTCCCGAACGAAGTGAACCCCACCCTTCCCCCTTAGAACTCGTGGGGGGTATGGGGTAGGGTTCACATCTGGCCCCCTAGAAGGAACTGGCCAACGACACACCTGCCTTGAGAGGGAACCGCCTTCGATCCATGCAGCGGCTGCGCGTGTTCAGGCGTGTGGCCGTGGGCTGTAAGGAGGCCTCAGGCGAGAGCCCCGTGCTGGAGAGGCAGCGCCCTCGGTCGCGTGCAGCTGCTGCACACCTCTGAACTTCGAGCAGGGCTCCGTTGTGGAAGTCTCCTGCGAGAGCCACGTTCTGACAGCGAGTCGCCCGCCGTCCATGTGCGCGTCTGTTCTTGTTGAGAAGGGCGTGCATGGCGCCAAGCCAAGAGCCTCGTTCTGAAAACGGCCGGCCCTCCATCGGTGCAGGTTTTTGTTACGACGAGTGCGCGCGGCGCCGCTGCGGGAACTCTATTTTGAGAACGGTCCTTCATCCATCCGTGTATCTGTCGGAAGTGCCAATCTTCAGAAGCGTAGGCGCTGAGGACGTCTCAGGCGAAAAGCCCAGGCCCGTCGTAACAATACCTCAGATGGTGCGACAGGGAGGAGGTATGTATAAGGAAGACGGATGGGGGAGGAGGAGGAAGAAAAGGAGGAGGAAGAGCAGGAAGGAAGAGGGACGATCAAGACTCTTCAAGACTCCTCGCTAGCAGCACTGTTGCACGCGCAGCGCACCACGCTCCGGGCGGAGCTCGCCCTACCCTGAAAGGGATGACGTAGGGGTACCCGCATAACCGTACTGCCCACGGCAAATCCGTCATTGCGACGATCTCGTTGTCCCCTAATATCCAGACGACGCAGACAAAAACGTTACGGCCAACCTTTGGACGTTTTCGGCATCTGGAGGACGTTTTCCGAACAGGGGCCGTCAAAAAGCAACTCAGGATGAAACGCCCGCTCCAAAAAAGGGGTCGAGAACCCCGGGGGTCCGTGTCACAAAACAATTGGGACGTCGGAGGGCAGGGTCGCCATCACTGAGGGTGGCGACATCGGCAGGCCGAGAGCACTCTTGCTCATGATTACCTACGCGTTCGCCCAAGCGTCAGCGCCCCGAGCCTTCCCCAGCCTGCCGCCGCGCGGAGCGGAGCGACACCCTGTCCAGCTGCTGTCCGCCGCCGCGACGCGCTGAGCAACATGCCCCGACCGTACAACCGATGGAGGTGTCAGGAAAACCGAAACACTTCTCCTCCTCCTCCTACTCCTCCTCCTCTTCTTCCTCCTCCTCCTCCTCTTCCTCCTCCCCCTCCTCCTCCTCCTCCTCCTTCTCTTCCTCCTCCTCCCCCTCCCCCTCCCCCCCCTGCACCCGTGGCCTTGCGCTGGGCCGTTGGAAACACTATGTCGTAAAGCGTCGGCCCAGCGCGTGTGCCAGCCGCCCCGCGCTCTCGCAGCCTACAGTCGGGGCGTTGACCTAAGGAACCCTAAATAAGGAACGAGGCCCCTTTTTTCCATACGTTAACCTTCGATTTCCTGTCGAAAACATAAGGAAAGCCTGAGGCAAGCTGTGAAACACTTAAGGAACGCGGAGCCCCTCCCCAACGAAAAGGGTTCCTTCTTCAAGGTCCCGACTGTAGGCCCTGTGCCAATGCGCCCAGGTGGGCGCTCTGGCGCTCCGCCTGCTGTGCCCGCAGGCGGAACTCTTGCCGGGCAGCGCCCGCCTCGCCTTCCTGCGGAGCGTGGTCCCGATCTCAGCTCCGAACCTGGCGGCAAGCTCTTCACTGATGCGCGTGTGTGCCTCGCCTCTGTGCAAGGCATCCACGCCTCGCACGGGCAGCGTCCGAGATGTGTATCGTATCACACCGCGCTGTGTCGTGAGACGCTTCTTGTCTGGGTCCACGGTTGCAAACGGGATGCGTCCACCCAGAAAGGAAGATCTGCGCGCATTCTTCCACATACAAGTGCGCGTTGCGTAGCATTTGCAACTTCATCCACAATCATCGGGTTGCCTCCATCCCTACCTGTGGCCCCGGGCTTAGGCAACCATGGATTGTCTCAGCATGGGGTCTGTTCAGTGTGTTTCCTTGGCCTGCGAGGCTGAGCACCAGCACGAATCCCGCCAGCCCTGGGCGTAGGTGGCTTAACGAGTTAGTTCTTCCAATCTCCTTCTTCCCCTTCGGGGAGGGGTTTACCTCTCCCCCGCCCCCCCTCCCTGGGTCTGGACATGCCTGGTCGCGAGGCGTTCGAGCGTCCAAAGCGGCTGAATGTGGCCCCAAGCGGGTCCGATACAGCTCAAGATAGCCTCCAAGATCACACAAGGCAGCCCGTGATGGCACACTACAGCTTCCAACATGCCTCCAACAGGCGTCATGACCGTCCCAAGACAGCACCTCGAAGCCACGGAGCCTGCCAAAGACCCTTCCGAGAAGCGAGCGTACTTCCACTAGCGAAGGAGTCTCACTGTTGTTTTGTCTTCTCGCCTTTTGCTTCAGATGGACTCTCGAGGCCTCAAGATGGCTCCAAGATGGCCCAAGAAAGTCTCAAGATGGGCCCACGACAATTACAAGATCGCCCGACAGTGCCCCAAGAAGGCACTCAGAGCCCGTTATTCGGCATCCGACGGGGGAACCGTAACTGAGAACCCCCCCTTTGGTCGATGGCCCTCAAGATGGCTGCAAGAGCCACCCAATGTCCCCAAGAGGGGTCCACGAGGGCTCCAAGAGGGCCCCACAGGCCTCCAAGATGTCCCCAGATTGCCAAGTAAGCTGCCAAGAAGCTCCGATATCGACAGGTCCGCGAAGGCATTTATGGTTGACTAATGGGCGTGCTCAGGCTGATCCGATCGTTTTGACGGCTGTCCCCCTCCCCCTTGTTTCACTGCATGCTCTCACACTTCCCTGATCAATGCATCTCGTCTGCGCATCGTTGCTGGATGGGCTGGTGGAAATACGCGAATCGCCAAGGATCTGCAACTCTCTGTGCAAAGTCTTGGGAGGCAACGTCGCGGAGATACTGGTCGAAGTAGAATCTGTCTGCCTGTGCTTGCGCGCTGTGCGCCGTTCGCCTGGGTGCTTTGCTGGTCCACGCAAGCACGCGCTGGAAATGGATACCCCCCCAAAAACCGTTACCGAACATCCCCTGCCTAACCGCCACGGCGTGGGCGTGTCCTCAGGTCCTTTGCCCAATCCCCTGAGCCTCCGCACTCAGTCCTGAGGAGTCGTTGTAAGGGGCCCGGGCCCCAAACTCCTCAAATCTCCCGGGCCTTCCCGCGTGCTCCCGTAGGGTTCCCAGCGTCTCGTCGCGTGATTTTTTCGGGCCCCAGAGGGCCCCAGGACGGGCCAGGAGGGCTTCAAGAGGCTCCCAAGACGGTTCACGAGAGCCCTGAGACGCCGAGAGATCGCCCCAAGACGCCCAAGACGGCCCTAAGCCGGCCCAAGAGGGCGCCAATACGCCAGAAGAGGCCTCGGAGCGGCCTCCCAAGAGGGCCCCAAGAGGCCCAAATCGTCGGGTTTGGGCCTTCTCGCCTTTTCGGGCTTCCGACACTCCAAGACGGCCCAACAGACCCCCAATACCGCCCCGAGACGGCCGAGGAGGCCCCCAAGATGGCCCCAAAACGGCTCCAGATGGCCCTAATACAGCCGCAAAATGAGCCCAAGAACCTGAAATTGTAGCCTTCCGCCCCAAGAGGCCCCCAGGAGGCCCCAAGAGGCTCCAAGAGCGCCCAGCATCACCAGGGAGGCTCTCAAGAGGCCGCCCAGTATCACTAGGGAGGCCCCCACGAAGCCCCCAAGAGGCCCCCAAGAGGCCCCTGATAGACCCCAAGAGGCTCCAAAAAGGCCCGAAGAAGCTTCAAAACTGTCTCCAAGAGGCCCCCGAGAGGGCAACCGCGAGATCGCAGCCAACATCCATGAGGCCTCTGACCCACCACCCATGCACGGTAGCGGGATGTGGCGAAGCCCACTAGATAATCAACAACACCTGGTAGGACTGACCCAAACTCCTCGAGAAGACGCTCGGACTCCGTGCCCCCAGAGCTCGACCCAAGCCTCTGTCCCGCCACCCCTGCCAACGCCCCATCTAGGGGGCCACATGCGAACCCTACCTCTACCCCCCACGAGTTCTGAGGGGGAGGGTGGGGTTCTCTTCGTCCAGGAGCTCCCAAGCGAAGTGAACCCCACCTCCCCCTGAGAAATCGTGGTGGGTAGGGGTAGGGTTCGCATGAGGCCCCCTAACATCGCGAACCATGGCCGGCCGCCTCGAGGCTCCAGGCCGGGGTCAGCCGAGGGAGGCCCAGGTGTCCGACATCGTGCTTTTCTCGCAGCGTGGCTCTGGACCCCTTCCCGGGCACGGGCCTCTCATCCCGAGCACTCTCTCGACACTCGATGGGCCCGGCGCCAGGGCCCCCTCGGAGGCCGAAAATGAGCACAAGCCCGCCGCCGTGAGCTTTCCTTAAGTCGGGCGTGTCCCCCAAACAGGGGGATTTTGGATGAAAAATGATAAAAAATATTCAAAACATGTTCAAAAGATACCAAGAAATACTCCAAAAATAATCCCCAGACTATTTTTTGACTATTTTTAATATTCCTCCTGTAGAGGGACAAGCCCGCCGTCGTGAGCTTTCCGCAGCGAGAGCAGGTCGGGGGTGTGCGCCCCGCGCGGAGGCCCTCCGGAGGCCGCACGATGACGAACGCCTCTCGCCGTGTCTGCCTCTCGCCGTGTCTGCCACGAGGGGTGCCGGGGTCCTCGCGGCTCCCAAAATCGGGCCGGGCGCAAGGGGGGGATAGCAAAAGGGGGGGTTTGAGAATCAGCTCACGCAGCTGACTTTCCCGGCGCCTCCCGGCGCTGGGAGGCGCCCATGTATCGAGGGATGGGCCCCTCGGTGGGGCCGAAACCAGCTGCATGCAGCAGATTTCGTAACCCCCCTTTCGCAATCCCCCCCTTTCGTCCGGCCCGAAAAGAGGAGGAGGTGTGCCGGGGTGTTCGCGGCTCCCAAAAGCCAGGGGCAGCTGCAGCGCAACGCCTGGGAACCAACGGAGGCTTGAGGCGCAACGCTTTGGGAACTGACAGCAGGCAGTGCAGCCCTCAACTATGGTGGCTCAGACCGCTCAGCGAGCAGGGTCGCCGGGCAGCTTCGCTGAGTCTGCCCGAGCCACGAAAACATGAACTTCAGATATCCTCTTCAAACACCCTTCCGATTGGCCGACCCCTGTTACGACCGGGAGCTTTGGCTGAGCGCGTCGCGGCCGCGGCCCCAGAGTCCCGGTATGCCTTGCAACCCGACAGCGTGTCGCTCCGTTCCGTGAGGCGGGAGGCTGGAAAAAGCTCGAGACGTTGAAGCTGCTTGGGGACTGGGACGCGGTTAGCGCGTCGCGCCGAAGCGTGGCGGCCAGAACTAGCGGCGCGACACGCTAAGCAGACATTCCTGACCGCATGCTGGACCCGGACCCCGACGTCGTGTTTTTGTTCTGGACGCGGACACCTGGAGGTTTCGACCCAGCATTCAGCTGGACTGGCTTTCCATCCTGAGTCCTTTTCGGACGGTCTCGGGGCCCGGCGAGGGCCCTCGGAGGCCAAAGATAACCAAAAACCTCACGTCGTGTTCCTTCCACGACGTGAGGGGGTCTGGGGAAGAGGAGGAGCTGAGATGACTACGAGGGTTGCTACGGGTACATGGGCTTAGAAGCGGATGCTAAGGTGGGTTATGTCTGGTCTAATGTTGCTGATAAATGGGGCAACTATTCCCTAAGTGGTGTAGTGGGTTAACAATCTGGGCTATGTTGGCTCCGCTCACTTAGCGTATTCATCGACCCCCCCGAACATACCTGGGGCACATGACACTTGCGTGTAAGCCAAGTTCGGCCAGATCTAACCCGCCTTCGCATCCGCTTCTAATCCCCCCATTATCCCCTGACGTAGCAAACCCAGCGGTGACCTCACAGCATCGAGGATCGTTGCGAGGCGGGGATCTATCCATATCCACCGCCTGGGAACTGACGTCCTGGGGACCCAGCGGTCAGCGTGGATATGGACATGTTTGGCCCCCCCGGGGGCCAACACAGTTTATAATAATAATAGTAATACTATTAATACTAATACTAATAATAATACTACTAATAATAGTAGTAATAATAATACCAATAATAATACCAATAATAATACATAATAATACTACTACTACTACTACTAATGATAATGATAATACTAATAATAATACTTGTCCGTAGTTGTCCGCCGCCTTCGGAGGTCCGCGGACATCGATCCTCCAGGCGGTGCTCGTGCACGAATCCCCGCCTCGAGCTCGCGGCCTTCCCCGCCGGCCCCCGCCGCGCCTCGCCCCGCCCCGCCGCTCACCGCCCCAGCTCGGGGGGAACGAAAGGGGGGGGATAGCAACGGGTAGGGTTTTGGACACCCGAAATGGGTACCGAAAGAATGGGTACAATGCCCAACAACAAATGTTGTCCCAACTCAACAGCGGCCGCTGTTGGTCAGGCGGCCTTCTGTCTCGAATGGACACAGGCCGCGGCGGCGTGGACAGCGAGTCCTGTTCAGAATGAACAGGAACTGCTGTTGGGCATCGTACCCATTCTTTCGGTACCCATTTCGGGCGTCCAGAGAGAACCAGCTCACGCAACTGATCTTCCCGGCGCCTCCCGGCGCCCACGTACCGAGGAATGGGCCTGGCGGCGGGGCCGAAACCAGCTGCGTGCAGCAGATTTTGTACCCCCCCCCTTTCCCTATCCCCCCCCCTTCCGTTCGGCCCGACCAGCCGCCACAGTGGGGGTCCCGTACATGGACATTACATTCGAACCCTTTGGCCCAAGATGCCCCCCCAGACCCCCCGAAATTAATATTGATGGCGTGGCGACGGGGGGGGGTGAGTGGACAGAAATATTCGAACCCCAAAGAACCGCCTTTACTGAGATCAACATTGTCGGGGGCGCGGGGGTGATTTAGAATCTCCCTCGAATGTGAAAGGGTTCGAATATATTGTCCATCTACTGTCCCGCCCGCCTGCCCCAGCGCCAGCGCTTCGCCCACAGGCCGGACAGCGAGGCCGCCAGCGAGCTGCCCAGGAAGAGCCAGAGGAAGCGGCTGGGCCTCGGCTCGGCGCGCTCGGATCTCGGCGTCGCGGTCGTCTCCTCGCGCCTCCTTCGTCGTCCCTCCCTCCCCCACCTCGTCACGCTCCTCCTCTTCTTCTTCCTCCTTCTGCTTCTCCTCCTTCTCCTCCTGCTCCTGCTCCTCCTCCTCCTCCTCCTCCCTCCTCCTCCTGGACAGACGACATCGAAGACGGACGCGGCACAAGCCGGGATGGGGCGGGTCGACCAACGGAGGAGGCCCAGACCAGCAGACACGGAAATGCCGCGCCCGAAATTTGTCTGTTCTGTTTTGCCTCTTTGGGTGCCGATTTCGGGCTTTGGGCCCCCTCTCATAGGGCGACCCTTACATCCGCGGCTTCTCGAGCCGCGGTTGGCCGCACGAGTTCTTGCCTGTTTCGGGCCAGCCAGCGCGGCGAATCCAGATTCATCGGCGACCATTTTGGCCCGCGCTGTCGCGGTAGTCGCGTTCCCTCGTTGGAAAACAAATGCCCCCGCTCCTCCATCCTACTCCTATCCCCCACCCCAACCCCCGTGGCGACAGAGTGACCGCGCGGGAGGGGGAACGGAGCAATGGTTGAGGAGGGGAAGGAGGAGAAGGAAGAGCGGGAGGGTAGAGGGGAGGAGGGAGTTGCAGGAGGAGGGAGAACAAGAAGGAGGAGAGGAAAAGGACGGGGGGGAGGATTACCAGGATTACCGCCTTCACAGGAGTGAAAGAGGGGGGAGGAGGAGGAGGACGAGGAGGAGGAGGAGGAAGGAGGAGGAGGAGGAGGAGGAGAAGGACGAGGAGGATGAGGAGGAATAATAATAATAAAAATAATAATAATAAGAAGAAGATGAAGGGAGGAGGAGGGAGGAGGAAGATGAGGGAGGGGGAAGACGGGAAGGGAGGGAGGAACAGGGAGGGAGAAGGGAGGGAGTAGTGAGGAGGAGGAGGAGGAGAGGAGAGGAGGAGGAGGAGGAGGAGGAGGATGAGGAGGAGGAGGAGGAGGAGGAGGAGGAGGCGGAGGAGGCGGGGAGGAGGAGGACGAGGAGGAGGAGGGGAGGAGGAGGAGGAGGAGGAGGAGGAGGAGATCTCCGCCGACCTGACTCTTCAATCCCGGCGCTCTCCCCCGATCTCGGCCTTCGCGGGCCGCTTCCGGGGCCCAAAGGCGGGCACGACCTCTTCCGGGGAGGGCCTCCGCGGGCGCGCCTCGGGGGGCCGCGCACGTGGAGAGCAGCCGCAGCGCCGGGCGTCGGGGCCCCCGCGGAGGCCTCCCGCGTGGGGCCCTGGGTGAGAGGAGGGGGCCCGCTGGCTCGTCGTGGGCCGCTCGGTCCTGGGCACTCCTTGAGCCTGGCATCCCGATCCCCTGGGCTTGCCGCCGCCCGGAAACAACTGAAGGGGCCCTGGGGCACACAAAAAATGAATACACACAGATAAAAAGACCCCCCATCTCTTTTCCCATCCTTTCTGGGTTTCTGCCTTCCCCCCCCCCCCCCCACTTCCCATATCTTCCCATATCTTCTCGGGAATCGGCGATTCCCTGTGTGTGTTTTTCCCCCTCCTGGGAAAAGTGGGGCCTGAAGATTGCACGGCATCCCCGATGCAGCGCTGATGCGTCTCGGCGACGTCGGGGCCGGAGGAGCACAGCACGGCAGAAAACATAACCCTTCGACGTTCCGCCCAGGGGGCTTCAGCGCAGCTCCGAGAAATCCGCGCGGAGCGTCGAAAGCTTATGTTTATGAGGGACGGAGGAAATTGAACTTCCGATCGCACCGCATCCCTGGTGCATTGGCGACGCGGCGCGCTTCTCCGACCCCACCTGCTCTTGGAAGCCGCTGGGGGTCTGCGCCGGATGGGCTCCTAGAAGATCGGTCAAGAGAGGGGGGCGAGGGCAAGCCCGCTCAAGATCGGTCCCTGGACCCCTCACGAGCTCGAAACTGGCAGGGTTTTTGAGCCGCGTCCAGACGTGGCGACGAGGGGGCCTCTTTCTCCTACCTCCTTCTGCCGGCTGGAACCAATGCTGTGCAATCTCCGCCTTCCAACCGGCTCCAAATCTACTCTGGCCAAATTTGGAATGCCTGCTATATACACGACCCAAAACCTTCTTCGACATGACATTTTCATTGCGTGGCCCCAGAGTTGAGGGCACATTTTCGCCCCGCATCCATATCTGACTGTGCCGTGACCCGAAAACGGCCCCCGAAGGACGCATTTTGAGGAATAACGCCAGGGCTGAACAGAAACAAAGTCGTCGGAGACCTGAATCCCCCTCCTCCTCGCGCTCGGCCGAGCGCGCCACGGTCCTCTCCACCGACTCGCCGCGCCACTGCGCGGGAGGTCAGCGTCGCAGATGGACGCGCACGGCAGGGACGAGCGCCGTGCCTTGCGCTGCGCCAGGGCTCGCCCAGCCTGGGCCTGGCGAGCGCGAAGCTCACAAGACGACACCGCGAGGCCTGCAGGCACCCCGAAGCGGGCCGGACTCGAGGCAGCCCCCGCAGCTGGCTCCCAACAATCGGCCAAAGATCAAACGACACCACCCCACCTGCGGCCTTCCATGTGGCGCCACGGCCCACCGGGGGGCCGCAGCGTACACCATGCAAACACCCACGCCAGACGTCCTGGTATACGCCGCGGCCCGTGGGGCCGTCGGTGGGGTGGTGCCGTTGGTTTTCTGCTCCAAGCCAAGGAACACTGCGCCGCCCCAGCCTCGGCCGGGAACGAGGAGGCCGGCGAGGGCCAGGCCCCCGCCAGAAGCGCGGCCGAGAGCGCGGAGCGAGCGGGGCGCGAGCGAGCTGCTTGCCGTCCTTCCGCTTCGTGCCTGGGCCCCCCGGCTTGGGGGCGCGACCCGTGGTCACCAGCGCTCCGCGCTGCTGGGCCCAGCAGCTGGGGCAGAGGCGCCCTGCTGCGGCGAGTTCGCGTCGTGACGGCCCCGGCGGTGCTTGCGGGCACCGCGTGGATCGCCTGGCCCTGGAGCATCGGCAGCTCTTCGATCGCTGGATCGCTCCACACGGGCCGACGCTGGGCCTCTGGCGGCGTTCAACCTGGAACGCCCGCGGCGGCGTCGCCGCCGCGCCGACACGACGCGAGCCGCCTCCGCTCCGCCCCTGCAGGCGGATGGCGTGCCGCTCCGCTCCACGTGCTGGGAAGAGGCTCGGGACGCTGACGCTCGGGGGCGGGGTCGCGGCTGGCGTGTCGGGCCGCAGCGTGGTGGGCCAGAACTGACGGCGCGACACGCTAAGCTGGGGGAGCAAAACATGGCATAAACATACAAACTCGGAGGTCCTCGGGGATTTCTCACTCTTTGTTCGCCTAGAAGCACACGTCGCCACCGTGCGCCACGGTCCCGAACCGTCCGCGACGAGCGGAGGCGGAATCCGGGCCGAGCCCGTGCCGGCAGGCGCGGGACGGAGGCCCTCGGCCCCTCCAGCGCAGGTGCGGTCGCCTGTTCGCGCGCAGCATCCTGCGGCAGGTTCGTGTTGATGGGCGTGTTTTCCACCACCACCACCACCATAAGTTGGACGGGGGGGTCCTCCTCCTCCTCCTCCTCCTCCTCCTCCTCCTCCTCCTCCTCCTTCGCCTCCTCCTCCTCCTCCTCCTCCTCCTCCTCCTCCTTCCCCCCTCCAACTGATGGTGGTGGTGGTGGAACACAAGCTCATCGCGTGTCGTGCCGTTCTCGGCGCTGGTTTCTGGCACCGCGGATCGCTCAACCTCGAACGGTCGACCGCTTCCGAGCCCGTCAGGTCTTGCAGCATCGACCAAGTCTGGGTCGCCAGCGGCGTGCAGCGTGGACCGCCGGGCGGCGGGGTCGCCGCCGATCGACACGACGGGAACCTGCCGTTGTACAGTTGGGGCGTTGACCTAAGGAACCCTAAATGAGGAACGAGGCCCCTTTTCTCCAGAAGTTGAACTTCGATTTCCCTTCGAAAACCTAAGGAAAATCCGGGGTAAACTGTAAAACAATGAAGGAACGCGGAGCCCCTCCCCAACGAAGAGGGTTCCTTCTTCAGGGCCCCGACTGTACGAGTTTCCTATCCGAAGTGTCCCAGCCATGGAGAACATAGAGGCTGCCACGCTGTCGAGATCGGCGCGCCTCCTTTGGCTGCGTACTGCCGAGCGCTGCGGCGTGGCTCCTGCGAAACGCAGCGACGTCCGCACTACGCAGACTTGAGATGTACTATGTAAGAGTGTACATATACAGAACGATAAACAGGAAGAGGGAGAGAGAGATAGAGTGAGAGAGGATCAGAGAGACAGATGGGGAGAGGGAGAGCGAGATAACCAAGAACATGACGGCCTTTTGGCGAATGCTCAGATGGACACGCCGAACCGCTTCCCACCACCTGGTAGGGGGCTGGCCCGCTTTTTGGGCACACCTGCGCTTCCTTTCTGACTCTGCTTCGGTTCACGCCCGAGCTGTCCTATGTATGCACCGTTCCACGTGCGTGCACGATTCCCCCGCCACGACACACCAACACCTGTCGACGGCGAGCGCTCTGACACGAGTACCACGGAAACGGGACAATGCACTTCTTCTTTTCTAGAAGCGGCCGTATTGTTGGCGATGGAGCCACAAGGACAGCCTATGCCCTATGCAACATAGGCATCTGCAGAAGGACTTGCCACAGGGTGCCCAATCAATGCATCTCATTTTCCACATAGTCCTAAGGATGTGGTTCTTGTTATTATTAAGGCCGCGCGGAACGCGAGAGATAACACAACACACACACACACCTCCCACCCTCAGGTCATCATTCTCTGACTCACTCACATGTAGGCTCACTCATACTCATATGCACTTGCTCTTAGATTCCTGATACTAAGGTTTCTCATGCTCAAGATCACTCATATGAAGACTCACTCACACTCATGGTACTTCCGCGCTCAGACTCACACACACACACACACGTTGTGCGGATGTCTCAGGCGAGGGGCTGGTTTCAGCACTCCCAAGGGGGGGCGCCAGGGGGTTTATCACGGGCCCGTTCGCGCCCAGATTGGGGGGAATGTCTCAGGCGGTTTGCTTGTTTCGGTGCCCAACATCCTTCTCTTTCGGAGCAGTTTCCGAGGATGTCTCAGGCGAGGTGCAGGTTTCAGCACTCCTAAGAGGGGGGCGCCAGGGGGTTTATCACGGGCCCGTTCGCGCCCAGATTGGGGGGATGTCTCAGGCGGTTTGCTTGTTTCGGTGCCCAACATCCTTCTCTTTCGGAGCAGTTTCCGAGGATGTCTCCGGCGAGGGGCTGGTTCCAGCACTCCCAAGGGGGGCCGCCAGGGGTATATCGCGGGCCCGTTCGCGCCCAGATTGGGGGGATGTCTCAAGCGGTTTGCCTGTTTCGGTGCCCAACATCCTTCTCTTTCGGAGCAGGTGCCCTGACAGGTGTTCAGAGGAAAAGAAGGAGAAAGAGGAGGAGGAGGACAAGGAGGAGGAGGAGGAGGAGGAGGAAAGAAGGAGGACGCAACTAGTTAAAATCGTCGGAGTCGTCGGCGTCTCTCTCGGCTTCGTCTTCCACATGAATTCGCTGACACTCAGATATTGGAAGGGGCAATGCCTCCTACCGAAGCATGCCATCACTATGAGATGCACATATGGGGGTCTCCGCGTCGAGTAATTCATACCACTGGCTTCGCATCGTAGCCGTCACTTCATTGCACGGTGGTGCTGTCTATTACCATCCACGTAGACGTCTTGCAACGATGCCATTTCCAACGATGCTTTTCGTAACCAATTGCAAGACTGCGTCGCGTGGCCTGAAGGGACCTGGCGCATCCCAAACCGATGTGTTACTGCCCGATGTGCAGACAGAACAATATTCTCGGCCGCCAACGATCGATCCTACCCTGCTGAGGCCTTGACCCGTAGGAAGGCTCGACCATGCGGCCGAAGAGCCACAAACTGTACATGTTGGCCCCGAGGTGCCACCAACCGGAGTGCAAGAAGGAGTTGCAGATCAGCCGCTGGCTAGTCCCCGGAGCTGCCAGCGTGTCGGCTGTCAGCACCCCGTCCTCTCCAGGTCAGAGGGAGGTCAGCAGCATGGACTTGCAGCCCAGAGGGGCAAGAACACACCGAAAACTCGCCCGACATCTTGTCCAATTTTTGAGACTCTCGGCATCGCCCTGGCGAGCGACGGCAGCTCACAGAAACGCGTAAGTTGACGACGATCCCTCGGAGAAGCACCGCCGTCGCAGTCCGTGGAGGAAGGCGGTGGAGGACGGCAGTAGTAACAGCGGTGGGCCAAGGACAGGACGATGCCCATTTGCGGACTTCGGCTCGATCCGAGGTGGGGAGTCGAATATGACAGCCTTCGGATCAGCCTGCAGCACTCGCGCTGACACCTCGGGGGTGTTTTTTTTGGGGGGGGGGGGGGGGGCAGCGGAGACCGTGCTTCCGTCGCTCGAGGCGCACCACTTCCGCGAAAACTTCCGGCGGGGGAGCCCGCGCCCTCTCCCCCCTCCTCCTCTCCTCCTCCTCCCTCCTCCTCCTCCTCCTCCTCCTCCTCCTCCTCCTCCTCCTCCTCCTCCTCCTCCTCCTCCTCCTCCTCCTCCTCCTCCTCCTCCTCCTCCTCCTCCTCCTCCCCCCCTGCAGCGGGCTCTCCATCAGCCGACGCACGGCCCCGGCATCGGCCCATGCCCGGGCCTCGCCATGGCCCCCCCTCGACCGGGCAGACCGGCGGGCCCTGCCCGAGGGATCGCCCCGCTCCCTGTGCCCCACGGGGCTACCTCTGGCACGGCCTCCGCTGCCCGCGCGGGCGTTTTCGCCCTCGGGTCCTCCTCCCAGTCTGGCCAGTAGCACTGGGCCACGAACGACGCAACGTTCAGCATCACCAGCGCCGTGGTCCAGTTGCCAGCCACTCTCCACGAGAGCCTGGCTGCGCCCGTCTTTTGCGAGAGAGAGAGAGAGAGCGAAGCAGCAGTGAAGCCCGATTAGAACACCAGACCTGGCATTCTGACGGAAACGTGTCTCGCTCACCTCATCGTGTTCGCCGCCGTCGTTTCGTCGTCCCGCATCCTGCTTTAGGCCTTTTTCTGTAGAGTCTGTGGCACTCGCGAGGGGATGCCTCGCATAGTCGCAGGAATCGTCACGCCCAAGCGAAGATTGTCAGCAGGCACCTGTTGGTAGTCGGATAGGTCGGTCGAAAATATTCGAACACGGGAGGACGAGCAGAGCAAGTATCGCTAGCATAATGCCAAGTCAACGACACCGTTGCCCCAACGGAGAGGCGTATAAATGCGAGACCGGGCGCCAGGGGTATGCAAGCGACACATGAACGGCGAAACCCAAACCCTCGCGCGTGGACATGAGCGCACTAAATTGAGGGAACGCGCTCAAGGGTCAACACTGCCATTGTCATTGTCAACACCAATGTCGTTCTCGAACCTCAATCGCCATGTGTCCAATGTTCAAACCACTGCGTTCTGTCGCGCCTGTGTCCTCCAAACGTCTGCTACACTTCCTGGCTGGGCCCTCCCCGCTCCTCCTCGCATACGCTTGGTCCGGACTCTGCGAAGTCAGAGCGCAGCCCCCTGCGCAACCCATAATATGTGCACTGTCCTCCACGCCGCGACTCTCCTCGAGCTCCCTCCTCCGACGACGCGCCCTCTTCCGTGGCAAAGGGCCCCTGGGGATCTCGACCCCGTCCCCAGGGCGAACTCTCCATCCCCCACCCATTTTTCCATGGCCCCGCCAGGACCGGGAGACGGCCCCCAGAGGCCGAACTCGTTCCACAGCCGACCGTCCTGATCTGATGCTTTGCGCCGCCTGGATCTGCAGGGCGGGAGGCCGCTTCCGTGATGCCGGGAACGACGCGCAGCCCGCCGTCGCGATCGTCTCCTGTGCCGCCTGGGCCTGAGGGTCGAGCTGCGGCCCCCGAGGAGGCCGAGACAGACAACACCGGCGCCTTTTTCGGCGGTGTCTTGCGGGGGGAGCGCTGCTCGGGCCTTCCCTGCCACCCCAGACGTCCTCCATCGTGTTTTTTGCTCGCAGCGTGCCTCGAGGTCTGGACCCCTTGCCCGGGACCTGCTCTTCATCCTGCCTCGCTTTTGGACGGCCCCAGGGCTCGGCGAGGGCCCCCGGAGGCTGAACGTTGGCAAGGATCCTCCGTGCTTTTTCTGTTGGTTGCCCATTTCTCACAACGAGAGCATGTCAGGGACTGACTGAAAGTCCCCCTGCCTTGGAGGCGGCCAGGGGGTCTGAGTTGGTTGGGGCACAGAAAATCGGGCAAGAGGGGGGGGGACGGAGGCGAATCCGCTCAAAATCGGTCCCCAGAATCCTCCTGGGGTCCATCTGGTGCGGCCTTTCCCCCCGAAAGGCCGTCGGAGATCGACGAAAAAGTTACCACATCGTCGAACCCAGCACCTCGAACCTGCCCCCGCTTCCTGCTTCGGCTAGACAGACGTAAGAGTGACCCTGGGTAAGAGTGACCTTTGGTGCGCAGCTTTTGGGGGCGCGAGGGAGCCAAACCCAATGGCGTGGGCCGCTCATATCGCATCGGGCTCGGCGATCAGGGGGAGCCCGATGAGCCCGCACCAGAGGTCACTCCGGCGAAGGGTCACTCTTGCGTGTAGTCGACACTGCTGGCCGGGACCCATGCTGGGTCACCTCAGGCCCCTGGCCGACTCCAACCCCCGCCCCGTCCAGGAGGCGCCAGAGGGCGACCCAGAGGGCCGGTATCCACAGGAGGTTCTGCGGGCCCGGCTCCCGCGCCCGCCGCCCGCGCATCGCGTAGTCGCGCGCGTAGACGCCGCCGAAGGGCTCGTAGGACCTGGGCGGGGGGCCCGTCCTGCCACCCTCCCTCCTCCTCCTCCTCCTCCTCCTCCTCCTCTCTCCTCCTCCTCCTCCTCCTCCTCCTCCTCCTCCTCCTCCTCCTCCTCCTCCCCCTCCTCCCCCTCCTCCTCCTGCCCCTCATCCCTCATCCCTCATCCTCCTCCTCCTCCTCCTCCTCCTCCTCCTCCTCCTCCTCCTCCTCCTCCTCCTCCTCTCAGAAGCAGCCCCATGCAATTTTCCCACACGTGCGTTTGCGCTTGGTTTCAGGACCCGGTGCCATCGCATGATTATTGATCCGGCTCGAAAAATGTTTCAGAAACACGGGGTCTAGGGCTCCGGCCGTGATTTTTCCTCGATGCACTTGTTCGCAGCGTCGGATCTCAGGGAAAGTGGTCCTAGCTCAAGGTGCTCCAAGCTCTTCGCGCCATCCTGGAGCCTCTGGGGCCCACTGGGCCTCGTGAGGGGTCCTCTGGAAGCCATCTGTGCCTCCCTGGGAAAGCTGGGGCCCTCTTGGGACCTCGGCCACCCCTGGCAGCACCCGCGACCTGGCCCTGCGATTGCGCCAAGTGATTTCGGGAACTCGTGGTCACCACCGACACGACAGCTTTCTCGGGCACGCGCCGGCATGGCTTACGGATCCGCGCATCTGGCGCGTGGGGGGTGCCAGCTCCGCGGACTGCGGCAATGGGGCCGCCTGCCTTGGCGACGGACCGCGCCCTGATCTATGCTTGCGTCTCCTCGGCTCGGGGGGCACTCTTTTTTATTGCTTTCGCCGCTCCGCCGGGGGGGATCTGTCAACACCCTCGATCTCTCTTTCTCGAAGGAGGAGGAGGAGGTGGAGGAGGAGGAGGGGGGGAGAGGAGGAGGAGGAGGAGGAGGAGGAGGAGGAGGAGGAGGAGGAGGAGGAGGAGGAGGAGGAGGAGGAGGAGGAGGAGGAGGAGGAGGAGAAGGAGGCGAAGCCCGTCCTGAAACACCTCGCACAGTCCACCCAGCTCTGGGCCTCGTGCCGCCACCTCGAGGAGATCGCACTGGCGGCGCGCACAAAGGGGGTGGAGGGAGGGGGAAGGGCTTCGGAGGAGGAGGCTGCTTCTCAGAAGGCGACGGCCTCACATCTACAGATAAGGCCCGCGCCTTCTTTTTTCCACCGAGAACGGCTGGGACCCTCAACCAGCGCAGCGCAACGACTCCTCTGTGCAACGACCTCTGAGCACTCCAGGCCCCCGGACCCCGTTCACAGCAGGGCACGGCAGCACGCAGAAGTTCCCGCCCTCTCATTTCCTTGTTCTGACGCTCCTGTGTGAGACGATGTGAGCGGTGCCGAATGTTGCCGCTCGAACTTCTGTGTGTTGGTCTGTGACGTCCGGAGCGATCAGGCCCGCGCCTTCTATAAGAAGCGGGGGTGCTTCGAAGGAGCCCTCGCCCCTCCCCCCCCGCCCCCCTCGGCGCGTGGCTGATCGGAGGCGTCCACGAGGGGGGCGCCCAAGCGGAGGGGGTCCCACATCACTCCTCCTCCTCCTCCCCTCCTCCTCCTCCTCCTCCTCCTCCTCCTCCATCATCATCATCATCATCATCATCATCATCATCATCATCATCATCATCATCATGATCATGATCATGATCATCATCATCATCATCATCATCACCATCATCATCATCCCCCTCCTCCTCCTCCTCCTCCTCCTCATCCCCCTCATCCTCCTCATCCCCCTCATCCTTCTCCTCCTCTGTTCTCCTTCCTCCGCCTCGTCGCCCGAGACACGTGCGCGGACGAGGGTAGGCCATGGAGCGTTCTGAGAGCCGAGGGGCGTGCCATGAGATCTTGGAGATTCTGTGGCCCCCGGCCACGGTATCCGCTCGGGAAGGCAGAGAGGGCGCCGGCGCCTCGCGGTCTGACGAAAAGGCCGCGGAACGCCAGGGAACCGCCGAGGAGGCGAGAAGGAGGGAGGGGGGCCCGAGGGAAAGATCCCGCCCCTCCTGGAGGCCCCCGAGAAGAACAACTTCCGGGTCCAGGCCGCACAGCGCGAAGCGCTGTCACCTTCGCGCCGCAGCAGACATCCAGCGGCCCGATCTTTTCGGGGCGTGCCATATCCTGAACAAGAGAAAGGCAACTGTCGTGTTGGGAGGAAGGCGTTGGGAAGATGGAGGGCACGACTGTGTAATCAGCCCACGCAGCGTACGAGATAATATGCACGATCGGATCATTCCTCCCAGCCCCATCCTCCCAGTCCGACCGGTGTCTTTCTGGGAGCAGCGTCGGCCCTGGGTCCAGAGGCCGACCTCCGGAGGTGCAGAACAGAAGGGCGAAACATCAGCCGCCTCGATTCTCTCCAGCCCGCGGACTCCCCCTGTCCTCCGATGCCGCATGCTTCTCGTGACACGGGCCCCTGGGAATCTCGACCACTTCCTCAGGGCCCACTTCGCATCCTGAGCGGTTTTCTGGCGGCCCCGGGGCCTGGAAGCGGCCTCAAAGTTACCGAAATCGTGCAAAAGCCGACCGCCGCAGTCTCTTTTGCGTCGCCAATGTCTGAAGGTCTGATCGAGGTCTCCTCGATTTTCGGTTCATGACCACGGTCTCTGGCGGCCATTCGAAGCGATTTGGGCAACCCTGGAACGCTCTTGCCAATGCGCAGCTGCTGGAACTTATTCCAAGGCTTGGAAACCAACAGCAGACGTCAGAAAACCAGCCACAACAAAGACGACCCTGAGACCCGACGTCACGAACAAACATGCAACATCGGAAAAAACAAAACTCGTCCTGAGTCTTGTGTTGCTCCCATCGTACTTAAGGACCACATCCCAGAAGTAATTTCGAGCCCCCGGAAAAGTGTCGAAAGAGTGTCGAAATAGTGTCGAACGAGTGTCTCCCAGGGCCCGACACGCGAAAACCATCGAATCTCGGAATGTTTATGGGGCTCGAAATTATCTGTGGCGATCAAGGCTAAAGTAGGTTGGAACATCATAACCTGAGTCTTGGACCCCATGTTTCCGCAACAATTTTCCAGCCGGATCGAACCGTGAGGGCCTCAGGGCCCGACCCGGGGCAAAATCGCACGGTGCGAAGCAAATATGTGCGACGCCGGGATCTCATGGGAGGACGAGGGGGAGGAGGGGGAGGAGGGGGAGGAGGGGGAGGAGGAGGAGGGGGGGGAGGAGGAGGGGAGGAGGAGGAGGAGGAGGAGGAGGAGAGGAGGAGAGGAGGAGGAGGAGGAGGAGGAGGAGGGGGAGGAGGAGGAGGAACAAGAGGAGGGGAGGGAGGGAGGGAGGGAGGTACGCAGACATCTTCCGGTCTGATTCTTGAGCGCGCGGCTCCAGACGTCCCGACCCCTTCCACGTGGACAAATGCTCGTCTCGGATCCGTTTCTGGGGGCCCCGGGGCCCGATGAGGGGCCCCGCAGGCCGACGCCTGCAAACAACGACATACTACACGTCGGTCGGAAGAAGTAGGTAAAAACATGAAGTAGGAAGGCGGATCAAGTGGATTGGGTCTAGGCCCTCCCAGAGAATAGCAACACACAGCAAAAGCGTGCCGATTCTTGAAGTAGGAAGGCGCTTGAAGTAGATTGGGATCTGGGAATCCAGAAATACCTACTTTCAACGACAGGCGCGTATCGTCGGATATCTGGCCCCGCCCTGAAGGACCCCCTGGTTGGACGCCCGAAGTGGGTGTGGAACAAATGGATACGATGTCCAACAACTCTTGCCCAAAACCGACAATGGCCGCAGGTGGGCAGGCGGCTGTGTGGCTCCAGTGGAGAACGCCCGCCGAGACACCGACCGCGAACCCACTCAAAATGAACAGGAAATTCGAGTAGGGGATCGACGAGAGAATTTCTGTTGACTTACCCCAAACTTGATTACCAGAAAGATGTGCTTTTGTTTTCTCATGCGCTCGACGAAAAAACACATTCGGGGCAACTTGAAATTCTGCAGTCGATCCGCTGCTCGAGAGATGCTGTTGGTCTTCGTGCCCGTTCCTTCCGTACCCTTTGCCTTCGTGCCGACGACGACGACGACCACGACGACGACGACGATCACCACGACGACGACGATCACCACGACGACGACGACGACGACGACGACGACGACGATCACCACGACGACGACGACGACGACGATCACCACGACGACGACGACGACGACGACGACGACGACGACGACGACGACGACGACGACGACGACGACGAGGACCTGCGCGCGCCAGCCCGCCGCGCGCGGCCGGCGCCGGCCGCCGTGGCGGCGGCAGCCAGCGCGCCCGCGCCCGCGCGCGGGCCCGCGCCATGGGCGCCGCGCGCGCCTGGCGCGGCGCGGCCCAGCGGCGGCGGCGCGGCGCCCGCCCGCGGCGCGCGCCTGCGGGGACGCCCGCACGCCGTCGTGCCGTCGTCGTCGTCGTCGTCGTCGTCGTCGTCGTCGTCGTCGTCGTCGTCGTCGTCGTCGTCGTCGTCGTCGTCGTCACAGCGACGTCGACGTACGTCGACGACGCCGCAGCCGCCGCCGTTGCCGCCGCCGTGATCGTCGCCGCCGCCGCCGCCCTCGCCGCCGTCGCCGCCGCCCTGGGTGTGCCGGAGCGGCCCGCGGCCTCAGGCGCGCCCCGCCGCTCCACCCCCGGCCCGCGACGAGCAGCCCCCCCCCCCCCGAGGACCGGGAGCGTCCAGAAGCCTTCCGGGTCTTCGGCGCTCGAGGCGCCAGCCAAAGACTGACCTCGAGGGGGAGGCGCCCGAGGCTCGAAGCTCGAGGCTTCCTGGTGTGTTGGTCGGCTCTCGGCGGCTTGGCCAAGTCTCGGGGTGCCCCTTCCCGGGTCTTCGGCGCTCGAGGCGCCAACCAAAGACGGACCTCGAGGGGGAGGCGCCCGAGGCTCGAGGCTCGAGGCTTCCTGGTGTGCTGGTCGGCTCTGGGCGGCTTGGCCCAGGTCTCGGGGTGCCCCTTCCGGCGACAGCGCCCCGCCCAGAGGGCGCTCCGTGGGTGCCCGGAGCCGCCCGAACGGCCGCCGGAGCTCCTCCTCCTCCTCCTCCTCCTCCTCCTCTGCCTCCTCCTCCTCCTCCTCCTCCTCCTCCCTTCCTCCTCCTCCTCCTCCTCCTGCTCCTCCTCCTCCTCCTCTCTCCTCTCCTCCTCCTCCTCCTCCTCCTCCTCCTCCTCCTCCTCGCCCGGGTTACACACGACCCGAACGCCGCCAGAACCCTGAGATCCCAGCGCTGCATTTTCCACGATGGGCGATTTTGCCATGCTTCGGGCCCCCGGGCCCTGACGGCCCGACCGGGCCGCAGAAGGGCCGCAGAAAGACATGCGATCCAAGGCTCCGTGCGCGGTTTTTCGCGACGTCTGGATCTCCTCGTGCGTCGGGCCTCATCAGGCCGCCTGCACACTGCACTCGCCAACGCTCGGCGGTCGGGCCCTTCCCGCCTCCTCCTCCTCTGCGGCCGCACTCTTCTTGTCCACCCGGTCTGGCGCCCGCACCGGGCACGCCATGCCGTCAGCGACACCCGCGCCCGCGGTCGGGGCCACAAGTAAGAGTGACCCTGAGGGTGACCTCTGGTGCGCGGCTTTAGGGGGCAGTGGGGGTGCCACATCCCAGCGCGCAGGCCACTGCTGGGGAGACCCCTGTGCACCTGCACTGACGGTCGCTCTGGCGAAAGGCCACTCTTACGCGGAACGGACGCGTCCGCTGGCGCCGCAGATGCAAGAAAAAGCGTCGGCCCCCGAAGAACGCCGCGGGCCTGCACCCCGCGCCGGCCGCGTCCGCCGCATGACTGCGCGGGGAAGGCCCGGGCGGCGGCGGCGGCTGGAGCCCGCCGCGGGGGCACAGGCGCCCCGGCATGCCGCCCGGGGCCGCCGCGGCGGGGCTCCGAGGCCCTCGGGCCCCCTGGCTGTAGACGGCTGTTTTCGGTTCGAGTGTTTTCCGTGCCCCTCCTCGCAGCATCCAGACTCCATGTGTGCACCTTTCATACGGTCGGGAGCCCAGACCTCCAACGTATTGAAAAATGCAAGGCGGAGGTCTTTAGTCGTTTCCGGCCGTCGATGGCCCTCGCCAAGCTCTGTGACTGTCAAACAACGACTCAGAAACGGCCCCGGGGTGTGGGCTGAGACTTCCGGGGATCGCGTATTGATAAAGTGAAGACATCGGATCCCTGAAAACTTTTGGACAACGTGTCGCGGCGGCGGCCTCGGCGACACGCTAACCCCGTCGAGCCGACAGCGTGTCGCTCCGCTCCGCGGGGCGGGAGGCTCGGGAAAGCTCGAGACGTTGACACCTCGGGACCGCGAAATGGATCGCGTGCCGCTCCTAAGCGCAGTGGGCCAGCACCGGCGGAGCGACACGCTATCCAAGAGTTCCCGACCGTATCACGTCAGCGGCAAGCTGCGCGCGCCACTGGACACGCCTCGGAGAAGGCAGCGACTGCCCCGCAGCGAAGATTCGACAACGACAGTGCGTGGCCACTCCTCAAGAGGTGAACGATCGGGATCCATCAAGGGGGGGGGTGGGGGGGCATGAGTTCGATCCGCTGGTGCACCGAACCGCCGCAAACAGATGCCCCCCGCATGCCCCACCCGTCGGCAACTATCGGGAGCTGCCTGCGGCTGGGGGCATTTGTTCGGTGCAAAAACCGATCGAAATCCCCCCCCCCCTGGGGCACACCCCACCTTTGCCGGATCCCGAAATGAGGAGCAGCTGTCTACCTGAATTGACCCGGGCAGCCTTCGTACGCAGGGCTAGGGGGCTGCAGGCTTCTGGGCCGCTCCGGGCAGCTCTCTTCGCTCGCCCTCCTCAAGGCCTTTGGCCGCGAAGATCAGGAGGTGGTGGCGCTGGTGGCCCTGCTCCAGACCAGGTTCGCCGAGGCGGCCTTGCGGCGGCGGCCGGAGCCGCGGCAGCCGCTTGACTGGCGCCGCTGGCTTGCGCCAGCGCCCTGTCGAAGAAGAGCCCGGACGTCCTCCGTCATGACTTTTTCGTCACGTGCCTCCCCAGAGGTCTGCACTCCTTCCCCGGGACCGGCTCTTCATCCCGAGTCGCTCTGTGACGGCCCGTGGGCTCGGTGAGGGTCACCAGAAGCTGACAATTGGCAAAACCTTGCGTCGTGACTTCTTTCCACAGGGGCCGCGGAGCCGACCAGCCATAACTGGGGGAGCTGTGGTCCTTGCCCCCCTGGGGGAACCCATCGCATCGACGATCTCTCGGGAGGGGTGTCGAAATCGATGGGCCCCCAGGGGGGTAAGGACCACAGCTCCCCCAGTTGTGGCTGGCCTGCGGAGGGGCTCACCACTCCGAGCAGGGATGCAGCGTGCGGGCCGCCCCACAGCGGGCAGCCCCCCCGCGGCCAGCTTGCCGCAGCCTGCCTTCGGCGAGGCGCGGCCGGCCACCGGCGAGAGAGCGAGAGCGAGGGGAGGAGGAGGAGGAGGAGGAGGAGGAGGAGAAGGAGGAGGAGGAGGAGGAGGAGGAGGAGGAGCAGGAGGAGGAGGAGGAGGAGGAGGAGAAGGAGGAGGAGGAGGAGAAGGAGGAGGAGAAGGAGGAGGCTCAGGAGGAGGCTCAGGAGGAGGAGGAGGAGGAGGAGGAGGAGGAGGAGGCGGAGGAGGAGGAGGGGCGGGAGCACATGCGGGACGGCGCGGGGGCGCGGCGGGAGCAGCGGCGTGGGGCGGAGGCGCTCGTGTCGCAGCGCTCTCTTGTTGCGGGTCGGCGCCCTCGCTCGGGCTGCTGCGGCGTGGTCAGAACTGCCCCTACAGCATCTCCTCGGCAGCCCCGTGGCTCGGCCCCGTGGCTCAAGGCCGTGGTCTCGACTGGACCGTGCGCATCTGCACTCGTCGGGCGGTTTGAAACCCGTTTTGCCCGCCCCTGCTGTATACACACGCGGCTTTGCCTCATCGGCAACCTGACATCGGTGTTACACGGGCGCCACACTTCAAGAGTGCCATCCCTTCGAGGAGCTCGTCCACTGTACGGGCTCCATCGCCGTCCAAGAGCAAGCGCGCATCACTGATACCATGGCCATGAGATGGCCATCGATGTTAGCAGCAGTTCCTCGAGTGAAAGCGCCCATGCTCATGCCGAAAACGATTGAAGAAGAGGATGGACCACGCCTCGCGCATTGTCTCCATCATCATCCGTCAGATCTGAAGCCTATTGGCCAACATGAGTTCGAACAGTGACATCATGGCAAGAGAAGGGAGCAAGGGGATGGAGGGAACGGGTGGATGATGGAGGGGAGAAAGTAGCAGCGAATATATACGACAACAACCATCGCTTCTCCACCCAAGCTGGCACCTTGAGCGGCCTGAACCGGAGCCTTCGGTAGACGAGGCGGTGGTTCACCTCCACAACCGGCTCTCTTCCTCACGGTCGTGGGCGGAGCTGCTGTCTCGCCTCCAAGAAGCACCCTGGAGATCTGGGCGTCGCGATCTGTGGCGCTCCGGGCGATTGCGCCCAGTCAGGGACTCTGGGACCCTCGCGCATCGACCAGGCCCGAGGGATGCCGCAGAAAAACGGGGTCGAGGGTTCTGGTTGTGGCTTGTGCATGCTTTTACGCTATTGCATTTTGTCGTGATGCCGCATCTCACGGTACGTTGATTGATGCTCTGCTTCTGCGTCGCTGACAATCTGCCAGGGCACGATCAAGAGAACTGGCACAGAGCGACGGGTATTCGTTTGGCCACAAAGGCAGACGCGACCAGAAGGGATGCCGAGCATGCTTCCTTCATACAGCCAGCGTTTGAGGACAAGAACGCAACCCTGTGTCGCGGGAGCACCAAGAGCGAGAGCGCAAGATGATAATAATGCGCGCAAGATCATTACCCTCGATGGCTACACAGCGCTGGCGAGGCTCTGGACTCTGGTCTAAGCAAACATGCCTCGCGCGTGCGCTGGGGTACGTCCTGACCAGCTATTCGAAGCGGATCCAGCCGTGGCGAAGAGAAGCCAGGGAGGGCCGCCGTCGTCTGGGCTGGCCCTCCTCCGAGGGAGGGCCTCAGGCCCAGAAACAAGGCGAAAGCGCAAAGTGTACACAACACTGCGAGGCCTGGGTCTCAGGGCCCGACCCTAGGACGAAGCCGCGACGACGATAACATCGGGTGGGGAGAAATCGAGAAACTCTGAGATCCCGCAGCTCTGAGGATGTCTCGGGCGCCGCGGCCTTCTCAGAGCGCTCGGGGACGCTCTGAGAGCCTTCAAGAACGCTCCGGAACAGACTTCTCTTCGTCCTAGCCCCGCCCGAAACTCCCTTCCGGCTGCCTTGTCCGCGCAGCCCTGCACGATCCCGCGCTTTCCGGCCATCTTCAGCGCGCGCACGGCCAGCGCCTCAGCCGCCCCCGCCCCTCCCGTGCTCTCTCTCTCTCTCTCTCTCTCTCTCTCCCTATTGGGGGAAAGTCTGGTGAAGACGTGTTGGTATCCGCACCGCCTCGGATCGAGTTTGAGGGTCAGCTGCTGGCCGGTGATGCTGCCGCACGTCAGTTCGCCTCTACGAAGCGAAGGTTAAGTCGGGCGTGTCCCCCTTACAGGGGGACTCTCGACCCAAAAAAAAAACTCCAAACATTTTCCCAAATGGTAAAAAAAAAGTACAAAAGATGGTTCCCGGACTATGTTTTGACCATTTTTGAATTTCCCCCCTGTAGAGGGACAGGCCCGACTTCAAGCGAAGGTCAAAATGTTCTCCGCCCCCTGGTTCTGAACCGTTTTTCTGCGGGGCCCCCAGACATCTTTGACCCACGGCCCCAGGGTTCCTGACCCTTCTCCGGGGGTAGTTGTGCCCTTCAGTCGGGCGTGTCCCCCATACAGGGGGATTTTGAACGACAAATGAAAAAGAAGACTCAACAAATAATCAGACGATGCCCAAACATACTCGAGAAATAGTGCCCAGACCATTTTTTTTCAAACTGTTTTTGAATTTTCCTCCTGTAGAGGGACAGGCCCGACTTAATTGTGCCCCGGATTCATTTTTGGTGGTCCCGGGGCCCGAAAGAGGCCCCCACTGGTCGAAATGAAAACCAAACGCTGCGATGGAACACGTCACATCGTCGTGTCTGGGTCCTTCGGGCGCCCGCGGGGCTTCCGGCACCCCTGCCGAATATCGCGCCCCTTCCTTTCCCTACCGAATTCGCTCCTCCTGGCCAGAACGACCCGTAAGACGTCGCGAGAAGGCAACCCCAAAGACCCTTGCGGAAATCCCAGGCGAGCCCAGGAGAGAGTCGACATCCCCCAAAGAGGGCCTCAAGAGGCCCCGCAAAGTTCGCCAGAGTCTTCTATGAGTAGAGGCCTCCTAGATGGGGTCCGAGTAGATGGGGTCGAAGGATCGCGCCGCATCGCCAATGCATCGGCGATGCATCGGCGATGCGTCGGCGACGTCGGCGATGCATCGGCGACGTCGGCGTGTGGAAACACGGTCTCCGCATCGAGCCGCATTGTCGATGCATCGGCGATGCGGCGGGATCCACCGACCACATCTACCGTCGGGGCGTTGACCTAAGGAACCCTAAATAAGGAACGGGGCCCCTTTCTCCCATAAGTTGAACTTCGATTTCCCGTGGAAAACCTCAGGAAAACAGAAGGCAAACTGTAGAACAATCAAGGAACACCGAGCCCCTCCCCAACGAAAAGGGTTCCTTCGTCAGGGCCCCGACTGTACTCCGACCCCACCTGGGAGGCCTAGAAGGAGGCTGCCCAGGATGCTGCCATCGTGTGCTGCCGCGAGGAGCGCCGGGCGAGGAGCCGATGGGGCCCGCCCGTGGCCACGGCGGGGCTCGGCGGCGAGCCGAGGCCCCCCCGACCCAGAGCTGAGAAAAGCGGCCCGAAGAGTGCGGCCGCGGCGCGCCCCTCCTGAGCCCACACTGGGAGCGGCGGTGGAGGGCTCTCGGCTGTCTAGGGCCGTGTGGGCCGTGTTGGGCACGACGCTCCAGGGCCGTGTTGGGCACGACGCTCCCACCGAGTTCCCCCGTGGAGAAAGCTGCAGGACCACGCCGGGAGCTGCCGCGGAAGGGCCCCGGCTGGGTCTTCGGGCCGTCTGGGGGGGGGCCCTCCTTGCCGCGGTCCTGGGCTCGCCCTCGGGCCGGCGGGCGAGAGGGGGCGGCGGGCGGACCACAGAAGTTCAGGCCGCTGAAAATCGAGTGCTAAAAAACTGCATCAGCATACAGTGGGAACCGATGCCAGGAGACACCCGGCTTGCCTCCAGGGTGCCCCGGGGTTCTTGGGTCTCGATGGTTCTGCCCTGGGCAGCGCGAAGTTCCCACACACCAAAGAATCAGTGGGCGTCATGGGGTCTCGGGGTTGGCTCTCCTGTCGAAGGCTTCCTGTGGTCGAGCTCCTACTGTAAACTTTCGACGGTCCGCGCGGATTTCTTGGATCTGCGCTGGCCCCCCTCCATGGTGCGCCGAGCGCACCAAGGACGGCGCCGGAGGCGCCGCCAAGGGGGGCCAGCGCAGAGCCAGGAAATCCGCGCTGACCGTCGAAAGTTTACAGTAGGAGCTCGACCACAAGAAACCTTCGACAGGAGAGCCAACCCCGAGACCCCATGACGCCCACTGATTCTTTGGTGTGTGGGAACTTCGCGCTGCCCAGGGCAGAACCATCGAGACCCAAGAACCCCGGGGCACCCTGGAGGCAAGCCGGGTGTCTCCTGTCATCGGTTCCCACTGTATGCTGATGCAGTTTTTTAGCACTCGATTTTCAGCGGCCTGAACTTCTGTGGTCCGCCCGCCGCCCCCTCTCGCCCGCCGGCCCGAGGGCGAGCCCAGGACCGCGGCAAGGAGGGCCCCCCCCCAGACGGCCCGAAGACCCAGCCGGGGCCCTTCCGCGGCAGCTCCCGGCGTGGTCCTGCAGCTTTCTCCACGGGGGAACTCGGTGGGAGCGTCGTGCCCAACACGGCGCGGCAAGGAGGGCCCCCCCACACGGCCCCAGGCCGAGCCGAGAGCCCTCCACAGCCGCTCCCGGTGTGGTTCTGCAGCTCCTCCTCGGGGGAACTCGGTGGGAGCGTCGTGCCCAACACGGCCCTGGAGCGTCCTGGGAGCCCGCAGAGGCCCCATATACAGAGTCAGGGCAGATCAGCGATGTGCACTCGTTGGAATCATCCTGGATGCATCCCGATGCTCGATGCTGTGCTGGCGTTGTGGTTGGACTTGCCGCAGGAAGTCACGACCCCATCTTCCCACCGCCCTTGGCCTCTTTCTGCCTGAGATCGGCGGGAGCCCCCGTGCCCCCCCTCGGGAAGCAAAGTTCGGGGTTGCTTTTGGCACCTGCCTCAACCTGGCCATCGCTCGGACGTCCATTCCCTGTTTTTTTTTCGGTTTCGTGCGTGGTTTTTTCGCCAAATGATCAAGGATGCTCCTCGATGGTCCTCGTCGAAGGAAAAATGCACACGTCCGAGCGGTGCCAAGCAACATTGAACGACGCATGGAGGAACCCCTCTCGGGATGCGCACGTCGCGGATCTGTGCGACTGTGCGCCCCTCTTCTCTGGGTCTTCCAGAACCGCGAGGGAAGGGGCTCCGAGGCGTGGGCGCGACCACAAAGAAGCACACCTCGGCTTCTCCCCTTGTTTCTGGAGCCCGTGCGGAGCATTCTGGGTTCTTGGAGATCCCGGAATCCTGGGAAATCCTGGAACGTATCATTATTATGACCCCTTGATCCTCTGCCGAATGCCCGAGGATCCTGACAAGGATCACGTCGGAACGATCCCAGACACTCCTTGCGCAGCCCCCCTTACAGACCTTGCACAGCCCTCGGCCTCCTGCTCGACGACGAGCAAGGGTCTCCCCTTGCAGGGCTCGGTGTTGCGTGCAGACAGCCCCTTGTGAACGTTTTCTTTTCTGGCGTTTCGACATTGGGCGGAGATGGAGGGGGGGGGTCTGGCTCCGGACCTCTGCTTAACGCGACTGTTTGCAACAGTGTGTCCTATGAGGGAGACCCCACCTGCTCGAAACAGGCGCCCAAAACAGCCAAGATCTACTCCATGGGCGGGGGGAGGGGGGACGGGGGCCCACGCCGATCGGCAAAACCATGAATAAGACAACGATCACCTGGGGCAGTCCAGGCTGGCCTCATGGGGGCCCCAAAAGCAACCCCAGGGGGTTCTCAACACGTCCAGCGCCGCTTCTGGCAGCGCCTTCCGGGCGGCCCAACCCAAAGCCGTAACAAAAACGGCTCATGATGAACAGCAGGCCCTCGGCAGGAGGCTGAGAGATCCCTGGGGGTCCATGTCACGAAAAGATTGCGACGGCGGAGGAGATGGAAATCATGGTCTGCAAAGTCCCCGGACATCCTCTGAACTGATTTTTTCCCAGTCTGCGGCCGCAGAGGCCCTGACCGCTTCCCAGGGGCCAATCTTTTGCTTCGGGCCCCGGGATTCGGCAACGGGGCCCAGAGGCCGAAACCGAGGAAACACGCGGCGCTTGAGAACATTTTCTCACCGAAGGTCTGGGTCTGCCAAGTCCTGGATTCTGGGGCCCCGGCTCCCCCAGGCTGCCGACGTATGTCGTGCTGCTTTCTTTCACAATGCAGATCCCCCCGAAAAAACAGGACCCCTTCTCCTGAACTGGCTTTTCATCCCGAGTGGTTTTTGACGCTCCCGGGGCCTGGCGAGGGCCCCCAGATGAGCATCGTTTAACCGATCCCCATCCCAAGCGGCGTGGCCTGGGCCCCACTGGCCGATTTACCTCCCTGGATGGGGATATAGGCCGTTCCCTTCGGGTTTCGAAGGGTGTATCCCCAATTGGGGTGGCAATGTGTCGGGGGTCTCGAAGGGGATGAGGATGGGGATGGGGGTCGGTGACACGATACTGGCCAGAGGCCGAACGTAGCAACAAAACCGTCCGTCGTAATTTTCTACCGGGGGCGCACAGACATGGATGAGCGATCCCTGGATTTGGCCCGCGGTCGCCCAAAATCCGTGGAACGGAGGAGGTGCCCTCCCCCGAATGCGGCCGGTGCCGCCTCGCTCGGCGGCGGCAATCCGCGATGTCCCATGGCAACGGGGCCCGCCGCCAATCCACGCCCCCCTTACACTCCATGCCTGCGATTGTCGGGCTCCAACGGCGCGACGGGGGGGGGGCGGGTCCCGCCTCCCCCGGCCCCCCGCGCGCGCCCGGCACCTCCCTGCAGTCGTCGTCCCCGATGGAGCCGCTCCTCGACGCGGCACCGCCGAGGTTCACGAAGACGGGGGGCGGGCCCCTGGAGGCGGGGCATCTCCGAGCGAGTTTTCGGAGGTTCTCCTCCTCCTCCTCCTCCTCCTCCTCCTCCTCCTCCTCCTCCTCCTCCTCCTCTTCCTCCTCCTCCGCCCTCCTCCTCCTCCGCCCTCCTCCCCCGCCTTCTCCACAGATCCCCCCTCCTCCACCTCCTCCTGATCCTTCTTCTCTTCCCCCCCCTCCCCCCTCTCCCTCCTGCTCCTCCTCCTGCGATCTTGTGGCCGGCCTGTCCTCAAGGACTGGAGCCATGGCGGCTCTCTCCCTCCCCAGTTCGAGCTGGGGGAGAAAGGGTGGACAATCAAATCTCTCCTCCTTCTCCTCCTCCCCCAGACGGCGAAACAATCAACGCGCCAAATGCGCGCCAAACGCGCGACGAGCACACAAACGCAAGCCCAGTGGAGACGTCAGTTACGCCCCATGGGCGCGGCGCGCCACATGCACGCCAATTCACCGATAATGGACCTTGGTGACCTCCTCCTTTTCTTAGGCAAACCATGGGGGCGAGACGCCGGAGGTGTTAGCAACGGCATGATACAGAACACATGCGAGGCAAGCAAACACAGCGCAAGAACAGAAAATGGGTATGGCGCGGCCATGCGGCTGTCATCCTGCACATCATCAAACTCCTGCTGACGGGAGTCTCCATACCTGACTCCTTCTCCTCCTCCTCCTCCTCCTCCTCCTCCTCCTCCTCCTCCCCGCGTTCACTCCTCTTCCCGCTGCCCCCTCTCTCCTCCTCTCCTCCTCTCCTCCTCTCATCATCATCATCATCATCATCATCATCATTATCATCATCATCATCATCATCATCATCATCATCATCATCATCATCATCATCATCATCATCATCATCATCATCATCATCATCATCATCATCATCATCATCATCATCGTCATCGTCATCGTCATCGTCATCGTCATCGTCATCATCATCATCACCAGCAGCAGCAGCAGCATCAGCATCAGCATCAGCATCATCATCACCATCACCATCACCGTCCTCCTCCTTCTCCTCCTCCTCCTCCTTCTCCTCATCATCATCCTCCTCCTCCTCCTACTCCTCCTCCTCCTCCTCATCATCGTCATCACTCGTTTCAGCACAACCCTCACACGCTTCGTGGCTCCATAGGGAGCCCCACCGAAGGCCCAAATGCCAGCGTTCGCATGCGGCCACCGCGCCCATTTTGGCACATCCCTCACACGTTTCGTGGCTCCATAGAGGGTCCCACCGAAGGCCCAAATGCCAGCGTTCGCGTGCGGCCACCGCGCCCATGTTGGGACACCTCTTACACGTTTCGTGGCCGCACAGGGAGCCCCACCGAATGCTCAAATGCCAGCGTTCGCATGCGGCCCCCGCACCCACTTTGGCACACCCCCCACACGTGTCGTGGCCCCACAGGGAGCCTCATCGAAGGCCCAAATGGCAGCGTCCGCATGTGCCTACTGCACTCATTTTGGCACACCCCTCACACGCTTGGTCGCCTCATCGGGAGCTCCTCCGAATGCGGTGCATACAACGACGGTGTTCACGCGTGGGTCTCATTTTCGGATCCGCGCTGTGCTACCGTCGTTCAGAATGGCGCTCCCGCCCCAGGGTGGGCCACTCTTCCGTATCCCACAGGTCCCGCTGGCCTCTCGCAAGCCCCACAAATGTCGCAGGTCGTCCCACAGGCCCAACAGGCACCACCGGTCTGACAGGTTCCAGAGGTCCCACAGGTGCGGCAGGTCCCGCATGCCCCACAGGTCCCACAGGCCCGACAGGTCCCGCAGGTCCCAGACGTGCCGTATGTCTCACAGGTCCCACAGAGGCCCCCCAGGTCCCGCAAGTCTCGCAGGTTCTGCCGGTGCCACGGGCCCCACGGGTCTCGCAGGTCTCCAAGGTCCCACAGTTCCCACAGGTCCCACAGGTCCCACAAGTGTCGCAGGTCGCACAGGTCCCACAGGCCACAGAGGTCCCCCGGGTCGCACAAGTCCCACGCGTTTCCTTGTCTCCGACTGCGCACAAAACCCGATGGGGTCCGCTGTGGCGTTCCAGGTCGGCTGTGACACGCGCCCGCGGGCAGAGGAACATCGGTGCAATGGGAAGGGATGTGAGGGAGGGATTGGATGTCAGATATGGCGCGAGCCTCCTCCTCCTCCTCCTCCTTTTCCCCATCCTCCTCCTCTTCCTCCTCTTCCTCCTCTTCCTCCTCCTGATCGTCATCTTCCTCTCCTCTCAACAATCGCCCACCGCACCTCTCCAGTGATGCGTTCTGGCTCGGATTTCGAGGCGGATTCAGCCGTGGCGACGAAAGCACCTCGAGAGGGACAAAAAGGCCCGAAACCGTGGGGGCCAACACGCTGCAAAGGCGAGGCAGTCCAGTTCTCTGCGCCAGTCTTAACTCCCAATTTATGGTTATAGATTTCCTCTGTTCTGGTTCCACTGCTTTTTGGTGCCTGGATGTTGCATAACATGTATATACAGCAGTTGTAGTCCTCGCGGTCTACACAAGGGCTTCCAGAGGCCTGAACACGAGACGAATCCGCACCGACAGTTGGAGCAGCGCTCACCCCGTCTCCTGCGCGGGGGCAACAGAAGTCTCTAAGGACCACCCCTCCAGCACAGCTACCGTGTACCGCCTAGCGACCTTAAGCACGATCCTGCATCCGACGGAGGGATTGCTCGAAAGGGTCCTGCGAACCACTCCAAAAACCTACTCCGTCTGATGCACCTCACGACGCTGGGATGTCACTAGATCTGGCGAGCTGCAGGTGGGCTGATTCTGGCTCTGGTGCGCTCCCACCGATCGATTGTGCCGACCTCCCTCGGCTTGCGCGGAAGGGCAAAACGCCGAGACCCCAGTGCCGCTGTCTTTTGGTGCAGGGTTACCTCCTGTCACCTTCTTGAGTTTTGCCAGGATGTGTTTGCCAGTGTCGGAACTGTCCAACTGGGCCTCGCAGGCCGTCAGCCGCTTGACGACCTCATCCCAGTGCTGCCCCCGGGAGCGCTTGACGACGCATTGAGCCGTACAGTTTTCAAATGATTGAAGTCCGCGCGAGGGGGGGAGCCCGAACATCAGTCGATTCCTGCTACAGAATCACGCCCTGGGGCACAGTAGTTTCGGCAGGTTCGCGTTCTCGAGGCCACATTCCCGCGTAACTTGCATCATGTTACGTAGCGTTGGCGCTCCCGAGGTCAACGCCTTGTGACTTGTAGCGGGCTCGCGCTCCCGAGGAATTGGTAAACGGCGGCGCGTTCGCGCTTCCGACAGCACAACCCTGTGTGCACTACGACAGGCTCGCGTCCCTGAGGCCGCACCCCCTGAGCACACTCAAAACGGACTGGCTCGGGCGGGAGCGGCCAAGAGGGGGGTGTCCAAGAGGGGGGGGGGGGGGGCGCAAATCCGCCGACCCTGTCGGCGTGTGTGAGGGGCTTTTCCGTTCGAGCCGTCATCTCCGTGATTCTTTGTACTCGTCGTCTCTGTCCTTCCCTTTCCCTGGGAGACCTCTTCCCCTGGGCTCCAGCCAAGCCGACCTTGAGCAACCTCGTAATTGAGTCGAAGGGAAGCCCCTTCCCTTTGATCCCTCCCCCGCCGGGAGGGGGGGGGGGTAGCGACCCCCCCCCCGGGTCAGATACGACGCCCCCCCCTGGGACTCCTCTTCCCCTGGGCTCCAGCCAAGCCGACCTTGAGCAACCTCGTAATTGAGTCGAAGGGAAGCCCCTTCCCTTTGATCCCTCCCCCGCCGGGAGGGGGGGGGGGTAGCGACCCCCCCCCCGGGTCAGATACGACGCCCCCCCCTGGGACTCCTCTTCCCCTGGGCTCCAGCCAAGCCGACCTTGAGCAACCTCGTAATTGAGTCGAAGGGAAGCCCCTTCCCTTTGATCCCTCCCCCGCCGGGAGGGGGGGGGGGGTAGCGACCCCCCCCCCAGGTCAGATACGACGCCCCCCCCTGGGACTCCTCTTCCCCTGGCTCCAGCCAAGCCGACCTTGAGCAACCTCGTAATTGAGTCGAAGGGAAGCCCCTTCCCTTTGATCCCTCCCCCGCCGGGAGGGGGGGGGGTAGCGACCCCCCCCCCGGGTCAGATACGACGCCCCCCCCTGGGACTCCTCTTCCCCTGGGCTCCAGCCAAGCCGACCTTGAGCAACCTCGTAATTGAGTCGAAGGGAAGCCCCTTCCCTTTGATCCCTCCCCCGCCGGGAGGGGGGGGGGTAGCGACCCCCCCCCCCGGGTCAGATACGACGCCCCCCCCTGGGACTCCTCTTCCCCTGGGCTCCAGCCAAGCCGACCTTGAGCAACCTCGTAATTGAGTCGGAGGGAAGCCCCTTCCCTTTGATCCCTCCCCCGCCGGGAGGGGGGGGGGGGGTTAGCGGGGGGGGGGTAGCGACCCTCCCCCCGAGTCAGATACGACGCCCCCCCCCCGTACCGACCTTGAGCAACGTCGTCATTGAGTCGAAGGGAAGCCCCTTCCCTTTCCCTTCCCCGACGGGGGGGGGAGAGGAGGTCCCGGGGGGGGTCCCGGGGGAGTCCCGGGGAAGTCCCGGGTCAGATACGACACCTCCCTCCCCCACCTTCTCGTCCTTCTCCCCGTTCCCCCAAACCATCCCACAGCCCGTGCCTCTTGCTGCGCATTGCGAACAGGGTCGGCGGCACCGGCCGTCAGGCCTTCGCAAATCATGACTGGCGGCATGTGCGCGGCCCAGCGGGGGGGGGGCAGGGACGTAATGAAATTCGCCGGCCCAACGGGCCAGGGCGTGCTAAGATCTCCGGTACCTGGTTAACAGTATTTCTAGTTCGCGCGCGCGGGGCGGCCCCTGGGGGTCCCCGGACGAAAAGTACCCCGGCAAGGTCCCGGCAAGTCCCCGGCAAGGTCCCGGCAAGGTCGGGTCAGAGATGCCGGAGTTCTGTTTCGGAGTCCAAGAGGGCTCCAGATCGGTCCAAGAGGGCCCCGAGAAGCTTTCTAGACGGTCCAAGAGAGGCCCGAGACGGCCAAAGATCGCCCGAAGACGCCCCAGATGGCCCCAAGACAGCCCAAGAGGCCTCCAAGACGCTCCAAGGGCCTTCCAAGAGGCCTCCGAAGAGGGCCCCAAGTTGCCAAAATCGTTGATTTTCATTGGTTTTTTCGATGTTTTTTTGCGTTCTGGCCTTTTCGCTTCCGGACGCTCCAAGAGGGCCCAAGAGGCCTTCAAGACTGCTCCAAGACGGCCCACGAGGCTCCCAAGACGGCCCCGGAGCGGCCCAAGAGCGCCCCCCAGACGGCCCAAGTGCTGCCCAAGGCGGACCAAGAGGCCCCAAGACGGGCCCAAGAGGGGCTCAAGAAGGGAACCGAGAACTGAAAAATCGAGCCCTCCGCCCCAGAAGGCGCCCAGGACCCCGAAAGAGGCCCCAAGAGACTCTCCAAGACACCCCCAAGACGCCCCAATAAGCTCCCGTGAGGCCCCAAGAGGACCAACAACGTCAGGCCCCAGGCCCCAAGAGGACCAACAAATACCGCCAAGAGCCCGCCGAAAGCCCCCCAAGAGACCGTCACGAGAGCTCAGGAGGCCCCCTGGAGGCCTCCCGAGTTCTCCAAGAGGCCTAAAAAGAGGCGCCAAGAGGCCCCAAACGGCCCCACCGAGGCTCCAAGAGGCCACGAACGCGCAAGCAAACGCCTGCGATGGCACAATACGGGCCGGCGGAATGAGCGAAGCGATTAAATAAGAAGAGGCGCCATGAAATCTGGGGAAACATCATGGCCCCCGCCATGATATCCCCCCCCCCCCTATTCATCACCCCCCTCTTTCCCGCCCCCGATTGGCGCTCCCGAGGCCGCACCCCATGGGGCACCGCGATGGCCATCGCGCTCCCGAGGCCACAGTCCCTTGCAGGCCGCGCCGCCGTCGCGGCCACGGGGCCGCGCGCCCGACCCGCGGAGGCTGGCCAGGGGCGCCAAGCCCTTCTTCTCCGGGGCGCACGGCAGTTCTCTGGCACGTGTGTTCGGGGGGCATCCGCCTCTGAGTGCCCCCCCCCCCGTCCTCCCGCCCCCTTCGCGGCGGCCCTGACTGCCTCCGTCTCCCCTCGTGCACGCAGGGCCACTCGCTCTTCGGTCGCCCTGTTTAGCCCGACCGCTGGCGCTGAGCGCAGCAAGCGTTCGGGGGGCGCTTTGCGCCCCGCCGTTTTCTGAGCATTCGGCTCGAGCCCCGAGGCCACGACGCCCTAACCATGAGTAAGGATGCGCGCTCCCGAAGCCGCGAGCCCTCGTACATTACAATCGGAACACGCTCCCGAGGCCACAATCTCGAATCAATTGTTACAGGCGCGAGCAAGCAGCTAGCCAGCACACGGCCCAAATCAACTACCAACCTGCCGATCAGGCGTGGCCGAACAAGCCATCTGAGTGGGTGCCGCCAGCAGAGGGCGAAGTACACACATAGACACACATCTCTTTTATGCAAGTGAACTTCGAGATTCGAGCCTTCCTCCTCCCTCCTCAGTCCTCCTTCGTCCTCCTCCTGCTCCACCCTCCCTCTCTCCTCGTCCTCCTCCTCCTCCTCCTCCTCCTGCTCCTCCTCCTCCTCCTAGTCCTCCTTCTCCTCCTCCTCCTCCTCCTCTGCCCCTCCCCCGCCCCCTTCCCACTTCTCCACTTCTCCTCCTCCTCCTCCCTTCCTCCTCCTCCTCCTCCTCCGGCTCCTCCTCCTCCTGCTGCTGCTCCTCCTCCTCCTCCTCCTCCTCCTCCTCCTCCTCATCCTCCTCCTCCTCCTCCTCCTCCCTGGAGGTTATCCCAGGGCAGCGAGCGCGGGGCGGCTCGCCTCGCCAGGAAGTCCTCCAGCTCGGTCAGGCGGTCCCCTGACCCCATGCCGCCGCCGCCGTCGCCATCGCCGTCGCCGTCACCGTCGAAATCGTCGTCGTCGTCGTCGCCGTCGTCGCCGGCGTCGTCGTCGTCGTCGTCGTCGTCGTCGTCGTCGTCGTCGTCGTCCTCTTCAGAGGAGGAAAGGGGGCACGAGGAAGAGGAGGAGGAGGAGGAGGAGGAGGAGGAGGAGGAGGAGGAGGAGGAGGAGGAGGAGGAGGAGGAGGAGGAGGAGGAGGAGGAGGAAGGGGGCATGATGATGACGACGATGATGATGTTGATGATGATGATGATGATGATGATGATGATGAGGAGGATACTAACCATGCTGATGATGATGATGATGATGATGATGATGATGATGGTGATGATGATGATGATGATGATGATGATGATGATGATGATGATGATGATAAAGCTGATGTGATGATGATGCTGATGCTGATGCTGATGCTGATGAGGATGATGATGATGCTGCTGCTGCTGATGATGATGCTGATGATGATAATGCTGCTGCTGCTGCTGCTGCTGTTGATCATGCAGATGATGCAGATGATGATGCTGATGATGATACAGATGAGGATGATGATGAGGATGATACTGATAATGACAATGCTGCTGCTGATGATGATGCTGCTGCTGATGCTGATGAAGAGGAGGAGGAGGAGGAGAAGGAGGAGGAGGAGGAAGAGGAGGGGGAAGGTGCGAGGAGGAGGAAGATGTGGAGGGCTCGAAGAGGAGGAGAAGGAGGAGGAGGAGGCCCAGGAGAGAAGGAGGACGAGAGGCGGAGGAGGAGGAGGAGGAGGAGGAAGGAGGAGGAGGAGGAGGAGGAGAGGCGAGGAGAGAGGAGGAGGAGGAGGAGGGAGGAGGAGGAGGAGGAGGAGAGGAGGAGGAGGAGGAGGACCAGGAGGAGGAGGAGGAGGAGGAGGAGGAGCAGGAGGAGAAGGAGGAGGAGGAGGATGTGTTTGACCTCCGCGGCCAAAGATCCTTCGGAGGGGCTGATTGCTTATCAAAACACGCGAGCAGGAACACTGCTCGCGAGAGACACACATTCCCTCTGAACCTCGAAGCCCCGTAAGGGTGCGGCAACAATGGTGCCTCACACGCATGCGCACGTGCGACGCACCACGAAGAACGCCCGTGCAAAACGCGCAAAAACACATCACATGTGGGACCTATGGGCGGGCCAACCACACGGAACCAGGACCCCTGCCATGGGGGGTGGGGGGACCTGCGACCAGACGACTAAGGCACGTGTGGCCAAGGTCGGATGACAGGAGACACGGCGCAGCGGGCCCGGGTGTTGACGTGCCGGGTAAGGTAGGGGAAGAGGCCAATCCAATATCGGCCCGGCTCGCCACAAGCTGGGCACTCGTGCCTGCGCGGCCAGAACAGACTGTCAGCTGGAAGGGCAGTGATGCCTGAGGATGCAACACCACAAGCACCACGAGCCTACACGCTGAGAGGCGGGCAGCGCCAGCTATCTGAGTCTCCCGATTCGATAGAGCGGGTCTGGCTCCCCGGGGGCGGCGCACCAGGGGAGCCTCGTCTTCTTCCTGCCCGCGAGCCCCTCTGACTCTGGCAAAGCGGGCTGGGCTCCGCTACAGCGGCCGCAGGGCCGCCGGGAGAGCAGCAAGACGCGAGAGGCTTCTTCCTCAGCCTCGGAAGGGGGGGGGAGGGGAAGGAGAAAAGCACGGGCTAGGAGAGGAGGAAGAAAGACATGGGAAGGGCTCGATGCGTCCATGGCATTGGGGCTCCTGACAACCGTGTGCCGCCCTTGCAACCTCGTGGTCCGCATTCCCAGAACCCCGACGTCATGATTTTTTCATGACGTCGACCCCCAGAGGTTTTGGACCCATTCCCCAGGACCGGTTTTTCCTCCAGAATCACTGTTTGACGGTCCCGAGGCCCGGTAGGGGCCCCCAACAGCCGCAAATATGGAAAAACCGTTCGTCGTGATTTCTTCATGACCCGAGGGGGTCTGGGCTGTCAAGTCGCCGCTTCCTCCGGGGCCCCGGCCTCTGCGGCCTGGCTCGGTGCCGCTTCTCTCCTGCACATCGCTGCCATCGAGAGGCCACGCGCGGAGCCAGGCGCCCGGGGGCAGGAGGGGCGCCAGGAGGAGGAGGAGGAGGAGGAGGAGGAGGAGGAGGAGGAGGAGGAGGAGGAGGAGGAGGAGGAGGAGGAGGATGAGGGGAGGAGGACCAGGAGGTGGAGGAGGAGGAGGAGGAGGAGGAGGAGGAGGAGGAGGAGGAGGGAGGAGGAGGAGGAGGAGGAGTAGGAGTAGGAGGTGGAGGAGGAGGAGGAGGAGGAGGAGGAGGAGGAGGAGGAGGAGGGGAGGAGGAGGAGGAGGAGGAAGAGGAGGAGGAGGAGGGGGAGGAGGAGAAGGTGGGGAAGGGGGAGGGGGCGGAGGGGGCAGCGCCTTGAGCGTCTGCGTCTCCCTTCTTGCGCTTCTTCGCGAGCCTGCCCGCCAGACTCGATGGCGGGCAGGGTCGGTCTGGAGGTCCCTCAGGGTCGGACATCTCGCTGAGGAGGGCTGCTGACTCCAGGGTCGACATCTCGGTCTGGTACTTTTCGAGATCTGCCCTGGGGGGGCCCATGGCTTGTTCGATCGCCTTCTGCAAGACGGCATTGGCTGCTGCTGACCTTCCTTCGGCGATCTTCCTATCTGAATCTTGGAGTTCGACGCCTTCCAGGAGCTTGCCGAACAACAAGACAACTGCATCTGGAAACCCTCATGGAGAGCTGCGCCGATGTCCACCACCCTGTGGCCCAAGAACTGGTCTCTGGGCTCTAGGCGGGATGGCCTTCTGTGCTGCTTCCACTTCCGCAGCGGCCGCCGCGACCAACCTCTTGGTGGCTTCTACAGTGCATTGCTGGCTCGCTGGTGCACGAGTGCGAGCCCAGAAATGCTGCGCTTTTCAAAAGCCTTTTTCGCACGACCGACCCTTGTGGATGCCTGCCGGATCACCGCTGCTGGTCGTAACTGTTGTGGTGGCGGTGGCTTGAGAGCCATGGCCTCCAGCAACTCCTTCGCCTTGGACTGCTGTGTTGGATCTGGACTTCCAACTGCCAGGGAACGGATAGCCACCTGCAGGCGTGACAATTTGTCCTGGTCCTGCAGGGTGCTCGCATCACGCCCGTGCCCTCGTCGCTCCTGTCCGTGTAGCTTCTTCCATTGCCCTTAGCTCCACTCGCCCTCGAACGTCGCCCCGCAGATGCAACGGTCTCCCACTTGCTGGAGGCGATCAGCGTACACGTAGCTCCGGCACTCCTCGAAATAGACCTTCCAGCGGCGCTGCTGCTTCTATCCAGTCGGCTGCTTGACCAAAGGCTGACGTCTCCATGGCGGGCGAATGGCCATAGCATTCGGGAGTGGGCCTGATGGCCTTGTAACTTCTGAAATGCCATCGTTGGAAAGTGGTTGGGGTCGCGAACCCCTGGCCAAGAAGAACTCTTGCCCGATCTTACTGGAAAAGGGGGGCCTGGGGCCTGCCGCACAGCTGCGCGCAAGCTCGAAGCCTCGCGGCACAGGCTTCGAACTGGAGCCAAGCTGGCGACGGAAGAACTCGAGGGACAACGCCGCGATAAAAAAAAAAATCATCCTGTCGGAGGTCTGGCCCCCGGGAGGCCAGCCCCTGTGCGCCTGCGTCGGCACGGGAAGACGAAGCCGCACGGGACCGGCTGCGCCGTGCTGGACAGCAGCGACGCGCAAGCATCGTGCCGCACCAGACCTCTTGAGCATCGAGATCGACTCGGATCGAAAAGGCCCCGGACTGCGGCTGTCGGGTCATACCTCGGGCCTCTGGCGGCCGCTCGGGACGATCCCGGCAACCTCGGGACGCTCTCGGCGACGCTCCGCTGCCGGAGCGCCGCCCAGGCCGAGACAAATCTCGGGCAACCGGCCAACACGTCCGCAACCTCGAACCGTGAAGCCTCGGACCACCGACTCTGAGATCCTCCTCCTCCTCCTCCTCCTCCTCCTGGTCCTCCTCCTCCTCCTCCTCCTCCTCCTCCTCCTCCGGCCCCCCCCCTGGGGTGACCCCTCCTCCGAAGTACGGGTTCTGGCTGGCCAGCAGCTGCATCTCCTGCTCCGCGGTGGGCAACCACGGCCCCGTGGTATGCACCCCCGTGGTGGCCGTGGGGGGCGGCCTGCGGTCCCGTGCCGCAGCGGCCGGCGCCCACTGCTCCCCGCCAATTTTCCCCAGCTGACCTGTGCTCGCGCATCTCCGCCGTCCTCTTTGCTTCTGAGTAACTCCTCCCTGTGGCACCCCGAAGCGTGTCGGTAGGGCGGGCCGGGCGTTTTCCCTGAGACCTCCTCACCACTCATGACCCTGAAGCCGAAATCTTGCAGTAGTTTCACGGATGGAGGTGTGGCTCTCGCTTATGCGCCGCGCAAATTCGTACCACATTATTGCAAGGGTCTCGCGGATGGAGGGCGGGCCGTTTTCAAAAGTGGCTCTCACCTTAGCGTCGCGCGCACTCGTCTCAAAACATGAAAGTTTCACGGATGAAGGGCGGGCCGTTTTCAACATGCGGCTCTTGTTTTAGCGCCGCGCGCATTCGTTGTCAACGTAGTTATGCAAACGTTTCACGGATGGCGGGCTGGACGTTTGAACAAACATGTGGTTCCCGCTTTAGCCCCGCACGAAATCGTCGTAAGAGTGTACAGCTCTTTCAAGGATTCTCATGGCTGCCGTCCCAGAAATGTTGTTCGCTTGCGTGATGTAAGACTGTCAGAGCGCAACAATTACGTTGATTTGCGGGGTTGAAATCCCAGGGACGGTGCTCTGGCACGGATCAGGATTTCCAAACGGTTCTTTCAATCGGGGCCCTTCCCTCGGTGACAATGAATCCTTGTAGAAACCTGTGAAGAGGGAGCTTGGGGGGAGGGTTTCTTGCAACATCGTTGATGCGTTTTGGGTTTGCAGTGGCCTTCCTCCTCCTCCTCGTCTTCGTCCTTCTCCTCGTCGTCCTCTTGCCACCTGTCTCCTGGCCTCCCCCCTTCCGTGGACGCTGTCGATACCCAGCGCCAGCAGCCCCCCGCCAGCTTTTTGCTATGCCTTGAGTTTCGCTTGCTCTTTGCTGTTCTTTCTCCAACCGATGCCTGCACTTGGGGGTTTGTGCCTCTCTCCCTGGAACTCGCCATCGCTCGGACGTCCATTCCCTGTTTTTTTTTCGGTTTCGTGCGTGGTTTTTCGCCAAATGATCAAGAATGCTCCTCGATGGTCCTCGCCAAGGAAAATTGCACACGTCCGAGCGATGCCAAGCCTCTCCCTCTGGAAGGAAATTGGACGGTATGCCGGGGCTTCGGCTGGTGCCGGGCTGGTGGTCGCCCGCGGGGCGCCTCGTGGGCGCCCCGCGCGGGACGGTCATGCCGAGGTGTCGCCTGGTGCCCGCCCGGTGGGGGTCGCACGGGCGCCCCGATAGCGTGCACCGCGCAGACTGCACCGCGCAGCCTGCACGACAGAGATTGCACCACTTCTGGCAGCTTGCAGCTGCATAGCTTGCGCGACGTAGATTTGTCCCGTCAGAAGAAAGGGCCCCCCTGCCCCCCAGAGGTTCTCGATTCCCCGTGGGATAATACAGTATACATCTGATTCTGCCCTATCGTTCAATTCTCCGAATGAAACTCATACCTTCATAACCTGACTGGGCATCGACCTCTCCCTTGTCATCCCTGTAAAAATGCCAGACGCGGGCACTTTGCAGATTCCTTGCCCGCGCGGTTGGCTAGAATCACTCCATAACCATTTGTGTTTATCGATTTCGTTTAAACCCACATTCCCATTTCACCACGCGGTGCATCCACGCTGATTGACATGCGCCCGGTGCACGGATCCGTATCACATACAAAAAACACATGGGGGGCCACACGCGCGCGCCGCCACGCGCGCGTGTCGAAATCCTTCCGCCGCCATGGGTTTAGGGAACATTTTGAGACTGAACTTTTGGAGAACATGTGCACGTAACATGAATTTCAACAGCAAGTATGCCACATGACTTGCGTTTCCGCGCGCGCAGTTCTTCACCACCACCTATATCAGCGCCGCCGCTCCACTGTCAATATCGTCATCGCCGAATCGCCGCCTTAATCCACCGATCACCTCCATTACTGGCACATGGACATCGTCATCGTCATCGTCATCGTCGTCACATTGGTCGGCACCGTCATTGGCATAACCGTCGTCCTCGTCATCGTCGCCACCATCGCCAATATTATTCCTTAATTAGTGCTTGCGCTGAAGGGGTCCTAGCGGATATTGAATGATTTGGCGAAAATTCCGGGCCGATTTCGGTGGGCGGCGGGGTCCCCGGGTTCCCAGGTTCCTGGTCGATCTTCTTATCGATCGGTCTCATCATCGATCTCATTACCCACCTCCTCTCTATCGATCTCATTATTGATTTCATTACCGATCTCACTATCGGACTCAGAACCGATCTAATTATAGATCGCACGAGCGATCTCACGATCGATCTCACAATCGATCCCATTGAATCGACTTCACGATCGGTCTCAATATCCATATCAATAATTCCTAACCGTCCACTGATTGGGGGTTTCTACAGTGTAATTATTTTTGCCGCCGTCGTCGACGTCATCATGAAACCACGCCCGCCCGAATCATCGACCCGCGCTGAATTGCCCGCGCGCCGCCGCGGTGTTTGAGGCGCGCTGGGAAGTTCCCGTCGGTAATCGGTATCTCGGCCGCGTCGGTTGTGCCAAATTAGCTGGCCACTCTGCGCGCGAGCTTGCGCGCGCTAGCGCAGCCGCAGGGATGCGCTACCCATTGCAAAATAGTCCTCTTGGGTGTGCGCCTCCATCGCGGCGACGACGTGCCAAGACAGAGTGCACCACGTGCACCGCTGCGCCGACAGCGGGCCGACAGATCAGCATCGATGAGATCACCGTCCTCTCCGACGCCGACCTCGCCGACCAGCAGCCCGAGTGGGTTGACAAGCAAATGCTAGCTTTTCAGGAGGACCCGCTCGTCGGAAGAGGTGCACCTGGCAAAGGCGGTCTACGAGCTCAGCGCGCACGGGGTCAGCAGGCTGAACGCATCGCAGACCATGTCTCGCAACTAACAATGGGGTTCAACAACTGCGGGGGGCATCGCAACTGTCAGGGAAGCCACCGATTGAAGGGGGCCCCGATGTTCCGCGTGAACCCAGGGCGAAGCCCCCCAAAGGGAACCACGACAAGAAGCCGATCATTTTGAAGAAGATCCACCGCCTGCTCAACAAGGTGGACCGAGATCGGCTCAAGCCTACGGCAGCACAGGTTGAGGCACAACTGCGAGCCCTCCTTGGTGATGATGCTGCTCCTACCGCGAAATGGCCCTGCTGCGGGCAGCGGCGTCCTTGTCCGGTCGGACGTATTCCACGGCGCCAGTGATCATATCTACTACGCTCGCGGAGTACGCCCGAGCTAGAAACTGGCTCGCGGTCAGTTGTGGGACTGTTGCGGCTTTTGTTGCGTTCGATCTTCCCCCCATCCATCGAGGGTGCTGCCGCTCAGGAAGTGATGGCGGTCGGTGGCGCAGGCAGCGTGCCCCAGCTCGCGCAGGTGCTCCACGCGGGCGGGGAAGCACCCGAGCCAGTTGGCCCCCCTGATGGGGGTCGAGGATGGCGCAGAGCACAGGCCGCCCGGAGTGCCGCGCAGGTCTCGCGGCTGACTTGCGTGGAGAATCACTTATCGGAAGACCTGCATGGCCGTGCAGCGCAGCGGCCCGCCTCCCTTCCGACCCCGATTTTCAACGCGGGTCTCGCGAAAGGGGCCGTCAGAACACAGGCGGCCATCAAGTACGACGGTGAGATCATCGTGCTCTTTGTCATTCAGGACAGCATGGTGCCCGAGTTCCTCGATTTTGAGTTGCCCCGGGGGATCGTGCTCAACCGTCAGCGGTCCGCGCTCATGCCGAGCTGGTTCGCTATCCGAACTGATGAGGCTCATCTAGCATACTGGGCCAGAATTGCAGCTCTCTGCCCAAAGGAAGGTCGGATCCTACGCCGACTCAGCAAGACGCACGTTGCTAGCGACCTTCGTCAGAGAAGGGCAGTTCAACGGGCACCTCCTGAATGGGTAGGTCCAGACGATCAATCATAATGGGCCGCGCAGCATGGGTTTACAAACGTTGGCTCTATTGTGCGTGCTGGCAGGCGGTCTTGGCTCTTCAGGGCGGACTAGGGTGCCGCTCAGACTCAGAGCAATCGCGTGTTTTGTTTCTCTTGTGGGGATATTGCATCACCTGCGAAGGCTCCGGCTCCTCGGGCGGGCGCAGCCAGCGAGAAGTCTACTCCAAAGGCGGCCAGTGCGCGGGGCGCGGCAGCGCCCCAGTACGTCCCTGGCGACGACGACGACGACATGGACGCGCCCCCGCCTCCACCACCTTCTGCCGGTTCCAATGATGGCGCCAAGGACGGTGCCAAGGACGGCCCCAAGGATACTCCACGCTCTCCTTCATCAGGCGGAGAACCCCCTCAGAAGCAGGCCAAAGGGGTCGCGGCACCCCCGTGGCGCGCGTACTCTGACCAGACGGACTTAGGCGGAGCAGGTGACTGTTTCTACCCTTGTGCTGGTGTTGCTTGTAATGAGTTCAAAGCAAATCCTATAGTCCACGAAGGAATCACTCCAACCTGGCGGCGAAGTAGCGAGATGCGCGCGTCTTGCTGTTGCTGCGGAGTTGGGCAAAGCTAAGCAGAAGCATGGATGGTGCGACCCAGCGGGGCATCGAGCGTGTTGGGCAGCAGGGTACTTTGGCAGATACTATGTGTGTGAGAGCGCTGGCGACGTTCATGCAATTTGACATGCGCACATGGCGCGACGCGAAGATCTCGGGCAAGGGGGGGGGGTGGACTCTCTACACTTCACCTGTGCGTCACAAGAAATCAATCTGACTTCCCCTGAAGGACAAGCGCTACGCTCTCATCAGCAAGAAAGGCGAGCTCACGCTCGAGATCGAAGCTAAGTGGCGAAGAGGAGCTCTGCCATATCCCGACATCTTCGCGGGAGGTGGACGGTCCTCTGCTGCGTCGCCGCGCTCCGCGAAGCCCCCTGCTTCCGGATATTATCTGGCGTATGCTTGGAGCCTGCTGGGAACGCCCTCGGTCTCATCGGTTCCGGAGCTGAGAAAGGCCACGTCGCTCCTGGGGGCCCCGTCGTTCCGAGCTAAATCTAATGCCAGAGCTCCCTCTCTGCCTCCTGAGGTTCAAAACATGTTCGGATAACTAATCGAGGCGCCTTGCGAAGTCCCCGTTTACTCTTCAAAAGCAGCTCATCTCCGATGTCCAAAGTGTGTCTGGCCACCCACTGCGGATGGCGCCTGCAAGCGCAGGCAGCAGGCGACAGTCCATTGGAGAGAATGCGTCGGTGAAGCGCCGCCCAAAAAAGTCACATGAAGCCATCGCCGAGAGCGACCGCGCCACTGCCATGACGGCGCAGAACCTTGCGGCACGACGACCTGCATGGCAAACGTATCAAGAATGGCATCACAATCTTCCAGCGCATATTCATGGCGCAGTTTTTTTTTCTTGGACAGCGCAACTACAGCGTCCGAGGGTAAGCAGTATTATACCTTTTTATTATTGCTCCAGGTGCGGTGGCAGGAAAGTCTTGCCTCGCGCCAGGGACGCAGTCTGCCGCTCGCGTGCCGCAGGGCCCCCCTTTCCAAGGGCGTCCTGAGGTTTCTCCTGGGATCCGAGGCCTGTGGGCGAGGGTCAGCCAATTCGAAGGCCAATGAGCGCAAGTGGTACGTGAAGCAACCCGTTTGACGTCGCAGAGATTGGGCGAGGGCCCAGAGCGAGCGTCGTCGCGACTGTCCCAAGCATGCCGGGTGGAAGAAGCGAAGCAACCCGGCTCGGAAAGGGTCGGCTGCAAAGAATCCTCCAGCACCCAAAGCCCATGCCAGCGACCAGGACTCTGAAACGCCCAGCGGCGGCCTCGTCAAGGTCAGCAGGGGCATCACTTTGACGATCTTCTCGCTCGCACCATGATCCACTTCGCCGAGGTGGAGATGAGCCTGGTGACGATCCCGCGGCTCCGTATACTATTGCTAGTATGAAAGTCCTCTCTCTCAACGCTACCTCCCTGGCCGAAGCTCGACTCCTTGAAGTTCTGAGCAGATGTGATGACGACGAGATCGGCCTCGTCGCGCTGCGAGAGATACGTTTGGCTCCTGAACGACCGCGCTGGGTGCTGTGCGCGGTTCGTAGGGCAGGATGGGCAGTCGCGCGCTCCGCTCCGCCTCCCAAGGGTACGCGGTGTGCATCCCAAGCTGGCGGCGCAAGAACTGCGTGGCGCCCGCGCCTCGGGCGCGCGGCGATCGTGCGTGATCGAGTTCTGGGTCATCGACTCGTGGGCATGCGTGGGGCTCAAGCAAGTTTTCTATGTGCGTGCGCCCCGCAGACATGCGATGCTGCATGGATGGCGGCCCTGTCTCACGGTGCCCAGGGGCTTGGAATCGACGGGCGCCCTGTTTAGTTTTATTTTGGCGATCTCAACTGGAAGCCAACATCTGCTCAAGTTCCTGGGCCTGGGTTCCAGCTCGCCACCCAACATGTTCCGACTGCGGCGCAGGGGGCCTCCCCCGCCAGAGCAGGGCGCCACGGCCCTGAGGATCTACCACCAGCAGGTTACAACATGCAGCTCCTACCTGGCATCCCTCATCACGGATTGATTGAGTATGACATACATATTCCAATATTCCAACGGGAGCGACGACGTCTGCGGCGCACTGGGAAGTGCGACCTGGCCAGAGCTCCTTCGGGCGAGGAAAGAGATCGGCTGCAGGGCGTTCTCAATTCGCGCGTGCCCCCTCTGTATGCTGGCGTCTATTCGCAAAATCCCGGCGTGCCATTAGTGCTGCCAGGTTCGGTCGCTACGGGCGTCAGTTCGCGAAGTCCTGGTGCGCCATGAGGGCTACCGGGCTCTATGTCGCCACGATGGGTCGCGCGCGAAGATCGCTGGGCGCTCTGGCATGCGCGAGCTGAAGCGGCGCCCCAACTTTGGGTCGAGCAGGGTTTCGTGAGCCTCGACCACCAACTTAAGCATCCGAAAGGGCCCGAACCCACCTGCCGCGACGTGGGCACAGGCGGTGCTCATGGAGGCCATCAGACAGCTGCTTTACGTCGGCTACTTTGGATACATCGACGGCTTCACCATCGCGTTGCGGCATTGCCTGGTGCTTCGCCAAAAGATTTCCTCAATGCACGCCATGTGGCGGTTTTTGTACGTGCGACGCTCGACGGCATCTGCGACGCCACGCCCACTTGCCTCCCCAGCTATGTCGACGCACCTGAAGGTACTTCCACTGCTACGGCTGCCGAGCATCGGAAGATTGCGAAGCGGAAGTATATGGAATGGAAGAAACGTTTTGCTACCTGGCCCCAAGACCTCCATCCGCTTACCACGCCTCTCTCAAGGGGGGCGCGCCGTCCGCGCCCTTCTCGGTCGAGCAGATGCGCGAGGACTTGCGGCGGCAGCGGTGCCCGCGGGACACGCCCGACCAGATGCAAGCGCGACTTGAAGCCTGGGGAGGGTATGCTCGCAGCGCGGCTTTCCCTACATCAGAACGTCCTGCAGACTGGCCACCGAGCCTGGATGACTTCCCGCGCGTGCTGGGGCGTGCGAAGGGAGCCCCAGGCATGGATGGTTGGACGGCTGCAGAGATCAAATTGTTGATGCATCTTTGCCCTGATATGATTCGTGAATTATATGAGCCACGGGTTGAGACCTCTCGCGCGCGCGTTGCACAGTAGGGCCACCTATCGAGCAGCTTCCTTGGGAAAGCCTTCGCTTGGAGAGAGGCTGGCACACCGAAAGGTGAAGCGCATCTTCGTCCCATATCCGTCGGCTCGCTTCTCATGCGATGCCGGTTGCCAGCGTTATCCAAGTCAGTCCCAGGCCAAACTGGAAACCAGTGGGCCTGCAAGGAGGGGGTGTCCACCCCGCGTGCAATTTCATGGTGTCTCTTGGATGGGACCAACGCTGAAGCGGGGGCTGAACTGGATCAGTCTCGAGCATTCGACCATGTTAGTCATCGTATTGCAGGGGGAGCTCTACTGCATCGTTGCAAAGTCCTCCTCGCAATGGCTTTTACTGCTCGCGCTGCCTGGATGGGCCCTCGGCACCTTGGAGCGGCGGGCCAGCTCGTCCCACCGGTGTGGCCTACCCGTGGCCTACCCGAGGGCGGCGCTCTGGCGCCTGCTGCGCTCTGTGCGGTGCTTGGCCCGTGGCAGCCGATCAGTGGAATCGCCTATGTGGCTGACAGATCGATCGCGCATGTTTCGGCTGATCTTGTGCGTGATGACTTGCGGGTAACTTTAGACTTTGATCAAGCCGTTGGTTTCAAGGAGAATGTCAAGAAGACGCAAGTCTGGCATGCCACCGACGATCCTGTACCCTTGGTGGATCACCTGGGGGTGATACGTCGACCTGCGGATGTAGAGTATCCGATTGCTGCGCGCAAAGGTTGGGACACAGTATTTGCTGGCATCAGTTCCTTGGGATCGACTCCTGGTGCGACAGAGGATGACAATCTCTTGCATCAGGCCGCTTTGGCTGTGGGCGTCACCGATTGTCGTCCCTGCGCCCGCAAATGCCCCGCGTCTCCTGCACGAAGCAGTCGTAAAGACAAAGACGAAGTAGTGGTGCCGCGGACGGCGGTGGTGCCGACGAACCCAGCTACGCCCGACGCTTGGAGCAGCTCTTCAGGCAATTATCAACGTCACCAAACCACAGTTGCTGTGGAGCGAATTCATGGACCATTCTCTCGAAAGGTCTGCCACGGTGTTGGGAGTTGCTTGTATCTAGTTCTCGGAGACACACGAAGATCTCCTGCCTGCTCGAAATCTCCTCGGAGACACACGAAGATCTCCTGCCTGCCACACCAAGATCTCCTGTATCTAGTTGCCTGCTCGAAATCTCGCCAAAAAATGACCCTCGCGTTCTCCGAACCGTCCATGCCCTGCGCCCCCCTGGGGGCCGTCGTTTCTGGAATCGTTCCGTGCAGGACGAGAGGCGCGCCGAGACAATGGACCGCGCTCTTCGGCTCATTGCTCGCATTCGCTGTGTCCAGACAGTCAATCGCACCGGGCATGGCGCTGATTCCATCGAGGGGATTGATGCGGAGGTGTTGTCGTGCGCGAAGTTTTCTAAGTGAAGATCATCACTATCAGACGGTAACAGATGGCGCCGTGGGATTTGTCTCTCGGGAGTTGTCGTCCGAGACGCGAAGGCAGTCTGGCCGCCCGTGTCCTCGCCGTGGACACCTCTGGCTGCCCTTCAGACACTTGTGGGCTGAATGCCCGTTCTATGACAATGAGAGGCGAACCATCGCCTATCAGATCGCCCTGGCCGACCTTTTTCTGGGCCAGTGTTCCCGGAATCGCGGCCAAGAGTGGATGGATTTGTCCTACTCGGACCCCGAGCGTTGCAAGCGCGTGCTGCGATGCTGAAGGCGTGCTGTGAGATGGCCTTGAAGATCGTGCAGCCCAGTCCTCTCGAGCGCCTTCGCCCCCGGGATCAAGGCTACTCTTATGGGTCTACATCATAGTTCAATGTGATCCACACACCTTCGTCTTCTCCCCATTGCAACGTAGTCGCCGCAATCGCGGCAGCATGGGTCGTGCAACGCAAATTGCGGGTGGGAGGGTCGGGCGACTGCGCGGGCATTGGAGCCGACGACTTCGAATTCTGAAAAAAGGGTTTCACTTTGCATATTGCATCACGCGGCGTGCACGACGCAGCTTGCACCGCGCAGGTTGCACCGCGAAGCTCGTAGCTTGCACCGCTCATTCTCCTTTCAACGAACGGATTGGATCCACCCCCTTCCTGAGCCAAGGCCCACCGCCCTCCTCGGATCATAGAATTTACGTATGTGAATTCCTCACTGTTCGTTTTCCGCATGAGGGCTGTGCAGGTCCAAGTCAACTGGTATCGACACCCACCCGCACCGCTGTCATAAAAAGGTTATCGACCCGACGCAAAAACACGGCGCGACATCCACTCGCGCGCGCATGTTTAAACCCCGCCAAACACATGGGCGGCGCAAACAATTTAATATCCAACATACACAACCAACATGTTTTGCCAGACGAATCTTGCATATCATCCCGTGAGTGTGCTGAAGTCGGGGGGGGGGGCGAACATACTATTAACGACCCCGTCCCGCATCGACGTTCTCATCTCGCCGCGCGGTGCATCCGCGATGATCCACTATGCGCCTGGTGCGCGGCTGCGTACATATAGAACGCATGCGGACCACACGCGCGCGCCGCGACTCGCGCGTGTCGACATCCGTTCGCAACCATTCGCCGACAGAACAATGCAGTAGATGGCCCTCCACAACCATATGGCACACCACGTGTGATTCAACACAACAGCTGCCAACTTTCTTGTGTTCCCGCACGCGCTTCCTCACCACTCACCCACCGCATCATTGCCGTTGCCGTCGCCGCCGTTCGCCGCCATTCGTGCCACCATCCGCCAACCACCGCTGTCACTGACACATACACATCGTCATCGTCACCGTCGTCACCAACATCGGCGCCGTCACTGGCCTAACCGGCTCCATCGTCATCATCGCCACCACCGCCGCTACTATCATTATCGTTGTCGCCGTTGCCGAAGTCGTCATGGTACCTCGCCCGCCCGAGTCACCGACCCGCACTGAGCTGCCCGCGCGCCAATGCGGCCTTTGAGACGCACTGGGCGCTTCCCATCGGCACGCGCTATCGCGGCCGCATCAGCTGTGTCAAACCAGCTGGCCACTCTGTACGCAGTGGCGCTGCCGCGGGGGTGGGCCAACCAGTGCCAAGTAGTCACCGCAATCGCGGCCGCATAGGTTGCGTAAACCAATTTGCGGGTTGGAGGGTGTGATGATTGCGCAAGGATTGGGTTGATAGCCCACGCGCTGGCAACGTCTAACTGCACCACAGAACTGGCACCACATGGCTTACACCACGTAGCTTGCACCACGTAACATGCACCACATAGCTTGCTTTTCCACACTGCAATGCCTTATTGCTTGGGGTCCGTGCTTGCAAACAAGTTTTGTTTGCTTGGTCTCCGCGATCTCTGTGTGCATACTTACATGTCATGTGTCCATAGTGTGTTTCTCCTCCGCCTCCCTCCCGATCTCCCCCCTCCCTCTCTCTCCCTCCCTCTCTCTCTGAATATATCGGTTGATACCATAAGCTATGTATGTCTATAGTGTCTTCTCGTATCTTAATTTTCCTTCTCTTCTCTATCTGCCTGTCTGTTTTTCTGTCTGCCTCTCTTTCTCTCTCCTTCCCTTTCACTCCAGCTATCCCCCCACATTCTTAGCAACACATATCGCCCTTCTATTCATGAGTATGTATTATAATGCATACCAACTCTGTTTCTGCACCTTCATCCTCATTATCCTGCTCTCCCCCTCCCTCCTCCCTCTCTCTCACACTGTGTATATCCCAATCTCTATCTAGCTACTCTCCGCCCGCTTTGTAACAGCACAGATCGGCATATGGCCTTGAATGTAAGAGCCGCCACGGCACTACAATCATGGGTGCCTCCTGCAACATCCTGCTCTGTCTCCACGTCAATGTCGTCGTCGTCGTTATCATCCTCCCCCTTCTCCTCTCCCTCCCTCTTCCTACTCCATGCGCCCTTCTTCATTTTCCACGCCTTACCTCCTCTCGGCCCCAAGTTTCCTGCGCTGCCCGCAGCGTTGACATGACAAGCGTCTTCACTATGCTACCCGCCCCGCCAGTATGGGCGGCGCCGAGCAATCTCCGAACTGAAGGCGTACCTGCCCGCACCCCACTGCGTCATGCCGCCATCAGGGCTTTCAGCTCTGGAGCGGAGGGCAGTGAGTACACAAGAGTCAGCGGCAGGCCCAGGAGGGAAGACAGAAGGGACGGACCTTCTCAGAAAGCTCAGAAGGCCTCCGGCCTTCCGAAAGTTTCCTGAACCTTCTCCCAAACCACGGGGGTCTGCTCAGAAAGCTGGAGGGCTTCTGAAAAGCCCCGCCGCTTTCTGAGAAAGCCTGCCCATATGGCAAAAACACGACTGTCCATGCTGGACACGAACGGACACCGCGCTGTCGCTATATCCGTGATTGTGAGCCACGTCTACACCTTCGAGCGGGGGGGCGCCTGTGAAGGGGAACGCCACTCCTTGATAGAAACCTTGCCCCGATTTGCCGCCGCCGCGATCGCTGCGGCGACCTCCAAAGCCGACTTGGAGGCTTGAGTCGGGGTCGGATATCACGCAACGGCCCCTCTCAGTCGGAGATGGACAGAGCCCCCTTTAGTAAAACGTGGTTCAGTGAAAACGACCTCGGGCCCAAACCTGGCGGGCGCAAGCCTGGAGAATGACGGCCGCGCCGCCCTCTCGAGCACCGAACGCGGACAATCCACTCCTCGACGTGTCAGGGTGGGGGTTCTGCCCACTGCTGGCTTAGGGGGCCACACGCGAACCCTACCCCTACCCCCCACGATTGCTGAGGGGGAGGCTGGGCTTCACTTCCTTCGGGAGCTCCCGAGCGAAGGGAACCCCACGCTCCCCCTCAGAAATCGTGGGGGGTAGGGGTAGGGTTCGCATCTGGCCCCCCATGGCTCACTTCTCCCCCCCCTCCCGCGCCGCCGACAACGACTGCGACGATGACCTGCGGAGGAGGAGGAGGAGGAGGAGGAGGAGGAGGAGGAGGAGGAGGGGGAGGAGGAGGAGGAGAGAGAGGAGGAGGAGGAGGAGGAGGAGGAGGGAGGAGGAGGGGAGGAGGAGGAGGGAGGAGGAGGAGGAGGAGGAGGGGGAGGAGGAGGAGGAGGAGCCCATCGAGAGGCGGCCAGGCCCCGCGATGCGCCGCGCGCGCCGCCCTGGAGCGCCCCGCTCCGAGCGCAAGCCGCCGAGGCCCGCCGGGGTGCGCCCGGGAGGCCCCGACGCCCTGCCGCCGCGAGAGCGGCGGTGGGCACGCGGTGCGCGCGCGCGCGTCGGGGCACCCACGCGCGTGCCTCCTCCTCCTTCCTCCTCCCCCTCCCTCCTCCTCCTCTCCTCCTCCCTCCTCCTCCTCCTCCTCCTCTCCCTCCTCTCCTCCCCTCGCACGTGCCTCCCTCCTCCCTCCTCCTCCTCCTCCTCCTCCTCCTCCTCCTCCTCCTCCTCCTCCTCCTCCTCCTCCTCCCCACCCCCCCGCGTCCGTGCACGGGAGGCGGCATCGCAAAGGAACCCAACAGTGAAGTCGGGCGTGTCCCCCTACAGGGGGATTTTCGGGCGACGAATAAGAGATACTCAAGACATACCCCCCAAATGCGCAGGAATAGTCAAACAAATCGTCCCCAGATATTTTGGGATATTTTTTTGAATATTCCCTCTGTGGAGGGACAGGCCCGACTTAACCGAACAGATACGCAGCAGACGGCGCAGCTTTTGCTGATAGTTTCCGGGCTCCAGGGGCCCTCACTGGGCCCCGGGGGCCGCCAACAAAGGGCTGAGGATGAAAAGGCGGTCCCCGGGAAGTGGGTCGAGACCTCGAGAGGTCCACGCTGTGAAAAGATACCACGACGCAGGAGGTCTGGAGCGGGAAGGCAGAGCGGCATTTCCCACGGCGGCGGGGCTTAGACAGCCTTTCCCCCCTGGACACGCCGCCGAATCTGGTTATATGAGGATTTTTGGGCACATCCTGTGCCCCCCTGGAGCTTCGAAAGGTGCCCCATGGATCCCCTGGCAACCAGGAATAACATATTCTCTCGGGGCACCTGCTGACAGGCCAATTTCTTATTTGACGTGTCCACTGCAGCAGCGCAGCGCTTTCAGAACTGGACTGACACTCGACTCCCCCCGCTCCCCCATATGATCGGCGTGTCGTGAGCGTGCGCCGTGGGAATCATGCTTCCATGTCCCTCCGCGTTATTTGTGCGAAGCCGCCCACCAATCAGACCTTCTACTGTCAGGAACCTTTGCTTATCGTGTCGCGGCGGCAGCCCCGGAGACACGCTATGCACTGCAAGCTGATAGCGTGTCGCTCCGCTCCGCGGAGCGCGAGACTGGGACAGGCTCGAGACATGGACGCCTGGGGACTGGGACGTGGTTAGCGTGTCGCGCCGAAGCGTTGTGGGCCAGGACTGGCGGCGCGACGCGCTGAGCACACGTTCCTGACCGTATCCTGGCATGGTCCTCCGCGTCTGCTGCACGAAACCGTCCAGCAATCGGACCTTCTACATCACAATGCGCTCCCATCGCGCTGTGCTGCCCCCCTGCAGGCTCGAAGCATCGGATGGCCAAGCGTGGGCGCACCAGCGGGCGGCGCTTCGGAGTGCGCAGGACCATCAAGAAAGCCCGCGGCCGTTCGGAGAAACGACGGCTGGGGACGTGCGGGAACGGGAGCTCCTCCCCGACCTCCTCCTCCACCTCCTCTTCCTCCGCCTCCTCCCCCTCCTCCTGCTCCTGCTCCTCGAGGCTCCTCCTGCTCCTCCTCCTCCTCGTCCTCCTCCACCACCTCTCTAAAGGTTTTCTGCCACGTCCCTCTCCGATGCCTCGACTCCCAAACCTCCTGTGTGAGTTGGGCCCTGGTTTTGAACCAGCAGCATCGCGCCCCACCTCCTTTCCACCTCTCTTCTCCTTTTTCCCCCCCCCCCCCCCTCTCTGCATGCCCATACTGGCACAAGCCGCTCTTGCATCGCGGCCCCGCAGGCAGCCACACCTACGGCTGCAACAACCGAGACCGCAAAGGGTAGCCGCCCCCGAACCGGCGTACCCTTCACACGTCCCGTGGCCCAAGAGGGAGCTCCATCTGAGATCACAACAAGCGCGACCGCATGGCGCGCCCGCCCCCAATCCAGCACCCCCCTCATCGTTCGTGGCCCCATAAGGGGGCCCCACCGACGGCCCCAGTGGCCGCGACCGAATGGCTGGCACTGCTCCCATTTCGGCACGCCGCTCACACGCTTCGTGGCCCCATAGGGAGCTCCACCTACGGTTTCAGTGGCCACGATCGCATGGTTGGCGCCGCCCCCACCCCCAATTCGGCACACCGTTCACACATTTCGCCCCCGTGAGCAGCTCCAGCTACGGTCTCAGTGGGCGCGACCGCATGGCCGGTGCCGCTCGAATTCCAGCACGCCCTTCACAAATTTCGTGGCGCATGCGTGAAGAGTTCCGACGGAATTTCGGCATACCTCTCACGAGGATCGTTGCCCAAGAAGGAGATCCACATACGGCCCCAGTGGGAGGACCCGCATGGCGGCGCCTCCCATGTCGGCGCCCCCCTCACGAGAATCAGGGCCCTAGAGGGAGTTCCACCTGCGCCCCCATCCGCATGGCGCCGCCCATTTCAGCGCACCTCTCACGAAAATCATGGACTCATACAGGAGCTCCAATTGTGGCGCCGTCCATTCCGGCACACCGCTCACAAGGACCGTGGCCCCATTTGGAGGTCTATAAAGGGGTGCGGTGCCAATGCTGACATTACCGATGTTATCTACGATAGCCGCAAGTGCGATGCGCCCCGGTTTCAACAACGCTGGTTTCGCATCGACCGCTTCAAGCAAAGTCGATGAAATAACTCCAATTCCGAAAGCGATCGCCGTCCAATCTGAACGGCGGCGACAAAAACGCCAAATCCATGAAGCCGTATCGCGGAGCACGCGATTCCGGAAAATCTGTAATTTCCAGAATTCGTTTTTGTGATTCTGGAATTTCTGGAACGTCGTTTCGGAATCTCCGAAATTCTGGTTTGTATTACAAGAATACTATTCCAAAATTCTGGGATTTCCGGAACTACGTTTTGGGCGATACGGAAATTCCGGAATGGCGCTTCTCGTGATTCGGAATTTCTGAAATTTCGTGCTTGGTGATCGGGCGTCCGGGAACAGGTGTAGTGTTGCCGTTCACATAAGCCTGCGGTCGTTTGGTGAAGTTGGAATCAAGAGCTCGGACCTTGCTTGAGGCGGTCCGCGTCAAGCCAACGTTGCTGTTATGGGGATGAAGCGCGCTTGCGGCTATCGCAGATGACATCGCCATTTTCAGCAGCATTGGCACCGCACCCCTTTACACCACACCCCTGTGCGACTTCCAGACCCATGGGGAGCACAACCCACGGCCCCGGTAGGAGGGTCCGGATGGCGGCGCCCAACATGTTGGCAGTTGGCACACCCCTCAAGAAGATCGTGGCCTCAGAAGGGAGCTCCACATACGGCCTCGGTGGGAACATTTGCATGCGTGCCTCCGCCTGCTTCGGCACGCCTCACACGAGACCCACCTACCACCCAGGTGGGTAAGTTTGCATGCACTTCCCCCTAATATCGGCGTGCCCTCAACGTTTCGACCCAGTTGGAATCGTTGCACGTGTCCCCCCAACCAATTTGGCACATCGCTCACACGGGCTGTTCACACAGAAGTCCATCACCAGCACTGCACAAACTCATGCAAAACCTGCCCACAGGGGCTAAACTATTGTGGTCCGACGACTACTGTGGGTTTTTGCGCCAACAAGTGTGGGTCCTCCCGTATCAGAACGGCGCACGATGATGAAGGACGCAAGGGCCTCGGATTGCCGTTTCCAAGTTCTTCGAGCGGGGCGCGGCCCAGAGCAAGGATGCAACGGCCGAGGATGGCCGAAAGTGGCCGAGGATGGAGGAGGAGGCGGAGGAGGAGGAGGAGAAGGCGGAGTGTTGGGCCCATCGCCAGGCCATCCTTTTCCTATGCGCGAGCTCTGGAGCCCTCGACCACCTCCCCACAAGCACGCTTGTCATCCCGACCCGCCTTTCGACGGTCCCTGGGCGGAGAGGATGTCGATCGAGTGTTCGCAACAGGGCCACGAGTCTTCGGTCGGGCATGTCCCCTTGACAGGCGGCTTTCGGACGAAAAATCAAACAGACTCCAAAGATGCTCAAAGATGATTTTAAAGAAAGTGCAAGAAAGATCGCCCCCAGACTATTGTTTGACTGTTTTTGAATACTCCTCCTGTACATACTCAGACTATTTTTTGATTATTTTTGACTATTTTTGAATACTCCTCCTGTACAGGGACTATCTTTTGACTATTTTTGAATCCTCCTCCTGACTATTGTTTGATTATTTTTCTGACTATTTTTGAATATACATACTCAGAAAAATCGTCCCCAGACTATTTTTTGACTATTTTTGAATACTCCTCCTGCACAGGGGCAGGCCCGACCCCACACGAGAGTCCTCGTTCCCTGGGCGCCCTGCGGGCGCTGCCCGCCGGGCTCTCGGGGCCCGCCTCGCGACTCTCTCTCTCCGTAGCCTCCTGGGGGCCGCGCCTGGGAGCCCGAGCCTCCGGCATGCCACGCGACGGCCCCAGGGGTCCGCGCAGGGCTCCGCGCGAGAAGTTCGACACCGGGGGCCCTGGACCCGAAGTAGTTGACATCTTAGGGGGCAAACAAACCTACCTCGCTTTTGACCACCCTCGCTTCCAAAAGATACCAAGGGATGCCAAACTACGGCCTGTACTGGTCAGGCCGCTTGACGAGGAGGCGCGTGGTATGGCTTGGTTTTGCCTGGAAGCGAAAGCGGGGTAGGTAATTCACGCTCTGAGAAAAGTTCGACACCGGGGGCCCTGGACCCGAAGTAGTTGACATCTCTTGGGGGGGCAACTGTGACTCCTGCCGGCTTCCGCCAGCCTGCCGCCGGCTTCCGCACTCGGAGCCGCCCCCGTCGTTTGCCCCCCATGTGCTACCTTCCTCCCTCTCCTCCTGCTCCTGCTCCTCCTCCTCCTGCTCCTCCTCCCCAGCATCCCGCTCGATTGAAATAGATCAATGTTTTTTGGGGGCCGATGTAGCAAACCGCCCATCACCTTCCTCGGTATACGGTTAGAGAGTCTCCCAGACGACATTCGAGAGAGGGGTCTTGCTGGGGAGGTGCGACCACCCCAAAAAAAACCACACCACCCTCCTTGATATCGACCCTGCTATAGGAGCAAGCGGACGGCTCCTTCCAAAGATCTGCGCAGGACCTACGTGTCACCATGGCTCGGGCTGTGTCGGCATCTGTCTTGGAATCCTGGAGCTTATCTGATCCGGATCGTCCTGATTGTAGTAGTCTTCCCGATGAGCTGACCGGTTTCCAACAGTTGAATCCTATGCCGCTGCCAGTACCGTGGGGGCAACCTTGCTCTCGATGTTGCAGGTTTCAACCAGCGCTCGAAGCCCAGGACTACTGTACCCGCTTTGAGCGTCCCCAGAAACCTGGTGCTCCTGGGCTGTGTTCCGTGGTGGAGCCCAGCAGAGGTCCCCACCCCGAGGCCCGTGGAGGCCGTGGACCCCCCTCGGAGGAGGGCACTCCGAGAGCTCTGGAGGCACCCGCCTGCGGAGCCCTGAGAGCTCCCTCCCGCTCCCTCCCCCACCCCGCCTCCCGAGTGGAGCTCACGCCCGAGCTGCTCCGGGCCATCCGGCGACGGCGGGAGCAGGCCCGGCGCAGGCGGGGCCTCCGCCGCTCGCCGCCCGCGGCGGGCCTGCTCCGCTGCTTTTCCGGGCCAGTGGGAGCCCTGGCGAGCAGGCTGCGGACAGCGTGCCAGGAGGATCCGGGGGTCTCCCAGCAATTCCATTTCCTTGCTGCGCCTGTTGTCTTGCACAGTGCAGGCCCATCCCAATTCTTGTGCGCCATGCCGCATAGGCTGACGATGAGCCTCTTTCGCTGCCCCCCCGCTCCCCTCACAAGACTGGGCGTTGTCTGCCAAGGCGGTCGGCGACGTCCTCCCCTGACAACGTGTTTCCCACCCCTGGGTCGAGATGGAGAGATAGAGATGCAGATGAGGATGATGACGAGGAGCAGGCGGACGATCGCACGCTACCAAGGGGGAGAGGAGCGAGAGAGAAAGAGAGAGAGAGAGAGAGAGAGAAACACAAACAAACGTGAAGAAAGAGAGAGAGAGGAGAGAGAGAGAGAGAGAGAGAGAGAGAGAGAGAGAGGAGAGAGAGAGACCCCGACGAGTCGGGAACTCCCCAGGGGCGCCCATCCGAAAAAAAGGCCTCTGCCACCCCGCGTGGGCCTGACGCGCCCAAAACCGGAGGCCAGCGAGCCAGACCGCCGACGCGTCGTGCTTTTTTTTGTTTCCCCTTCCGGAGCGTGGGCCCCCCCCCCGAAGGGGTCTGGACCTTTTCCGGAGGACCGGTTTTGCATCCGAATTCGTTCTTTCGGGGGTTGCTAGAGGTGCCCCCTGGCCCAGCTTTTCGCTCCATTTTGGAGACCCTGGGGTCCTCTGGGCCTCGTGCGGGGTGCTCTGGAGGTCGTGGGGGGCTCCTTGGGAATCCTGGGGGAGCCTTGGGCCGGGGGCAGTTCTAGCGACGCCCGATGTTTTGCGGGTCCAGGGGTCAGGTGAAGAAGACGGCCAAACACCGCCTGTCGTGACTCTTGTTCACGACGAGGGGGTGAGGGAGGAGGAGGAGGAGGAGGAGGAGGAGGAGGAGGAGGAGGAGGAGGAGGAGGAGGAGGAGGAGGAGGAGGAGGAGGAGGAGAAGGAGAACCTTTTCTTTGGGGAGGCGGAGGAGGACCTTTTGTCTGCGGAGGAGGACCCTTGCCTGCGGAGAGGAGGACCTCCCTCCGGGGACGAGGAGGGAGGGCGGAGGAGGACTCTTACCTGCGGTGCTCTTCGGGCGAAGCTCGGGACTCCGACGCCCGTGCGGGAGGATCCGGGCACAGCGGGGCGCAGCTGCTGCAGAGCACGGCAGGTTCGCGCGGCGTCGGCGCGCGCAAGGGTCTTCGACACCGCGTCGATGGCTCAGCCGCGCCCCTTCGAGGTTGAATTCCGTCGCGTCCTGCCGCGTTACCGTGCCCCTCGGTGCCTCCGCGTCTTCTAGCATGCGGGGTTAGGAGGAGGAGGAGGAGGAGGAGGAGGAGGAGGAGGAGGAGGAGGAGGAGGAGGAGGAGGAGGAGGAGGAGGAGGAGGAGGAGGAGGAGGGGGGGGGGGAGGGGGAGGAGGAGGAGAGGAGGAGGAGGAGGAGGAGGAGGGGAGGAGAGAGGAGGAGGAGGAGGAGGGAGGAGGGGAGGAGGAGGAGGAGGAGGAGGAGGAGGAGGAGGAGGAGGAGGAGGAGGAGGAAGGGGACGAGGAGGCGGAGGAGGAGAAGGAGGAGGAGGAGGAGGAGGAGGAGGAAGAGGAGGACAAGCGTAAGCCCAAAAAGTCATCAACGATGTTGGGGAACACCCTCCCTCTAAGCTCCCTCTTCATCGGCTCCTGCAACGGTTCATCTCCGCTGAGGGAACTGCCTCGTCGGAAGACAACCGCATGCATATTCTGCCAACGCCACGGATCAACCTCACTGTTGCGTCTTGACGAACCGGAGTCTTGCCAGAACATCATTCCTGGGACTTCAACACCGCGAATCAAAATCACTGTTGATCCCGCCGGATCCTGAATCATTTCACAACAATTTTTCTGGTAAATTGATCATGGGATACCGTGAACTCCTTGTACTATTTAGAAAACGAATGTGCGCGGCGCGAAGGCGAGATCCACATATTGAAAAGGAACGGCCCTCAAGCCGTGAAGCTCTTGCAAATTTGCGAAAACGACTGTGTGCGGCGCTAAGGCGAGAACCACATGTTTCACCCCCCCTCAATCCGTCAAGCTCTTGCAAATCGTTGGAAACCAATGCGCGGCGCTAAGGCGAGAACCACATTTTGAAAACCACCCGCCTTCAGTCCGTGAAACTTTTGCGAGTGTTGACAGCGAATGTGCGCGGCGCTAAGGCAAGAACCACATTTTGAATTCAGACCGCCAGTCCGTGAAACTCTTGCAATGGTTGATCACGAATGTGCGCGGCGCTAAGGCGAGAGTCACATTTTGAAAACCACCCGCATTCAATCCGTGAAGCTCTTTTAAAACGAAGGTGTGCGGCGCTAAGGCGAGAGCCAGAAAACCACCCACCCTCCATCTGTGAAGCTGTTGCCAACTTTTGAGCTTCAGGGTCATTAGATGTCATTAGTGGTGAGGAAGTCCCAGGCGAAGCGCCTCGGGGTGCGACAGGGAGAAATTAATTATAAGGACCAGGAATGGAGATGGAGGAGGAGGAGGAGGAGGAGGAGGAGGAGGAGGAGGAGGAGGAGGAGGACACGACGCGAGGCTGTCCTGAGAGAAGGGCCACTTGAGACAATGGCGGCACTCCCGCCCAGTCCAGGTCCGCTTCAGCATCGGTCCCTGCACCGCTCCTGCTGCTGCTAACGGTTGACGACGGTGACCCTGCAACCGCCTGTCCTGCCGAGCACCCCTCGTCTGAACACAGAGGGGGTCGGGGGCTCCTTAGCCCGCTGCCGGGGCCGTGGCGACGACAGGGCCCCCATGAGGCCCAACAGGGGCGCGCCATGGCGGGTCGTCGTTGCCGCGGCAACCTTGGCACTGCTGGGGAGCAGGATCACGACATGAGCCGAAACTTCCTGAGCTCCGCGCGGGTTTCTGGATCGGCGCCGGACTCGCTCCCCTGGCGCGGAGCGCGCCGAGGGCGGCGCCCGAGGCGCCAGGGGGTCCTGGCGCCGTTCCGAGAGATCTCCGGACGCCCGAAATGGGTACGGAAACAATGGGCACAGTGCCCGATAGCAAGTGTTGCCCCGAGCCAAGAGCGGCCGCTGTTTGGCAGGCGGCCTTCTGCCTCAAGTGGGCACGGATCCGCGGCGACGCCGACGGCGAATCCGGTTCAAAATCAGCACGAACCGCTGTCGCTCTTTGTGCCTGTTCTTTCCGTGCCCATGTCGGTCGTCCCGACGGTCTTCTTCGAGTCAGGCCGCCGGCGCCCGAGGCCTGGAGCCCATCTATCTTCCCGCGGGCAACATGGCTGGCCAGGCCGGTCCCGTGAGGGCCCCGGGGCCCGAGGCAGGGCAGCCGCGCCCGCTGCGGAGGAGCTGCGGCGCCAGGACGCCAGGCTTGGCACTGCTCATCGGGGGCCTGGAAGCGGGGACCAGCACCAACCTGTCACAGGGGGATGCCTCCACCGGTGGAGGGCGATCCTACAGCCAGGCCGCTGAAAGAAGGAACGCTTATATCAAGGAGCGAAGCCCCTTCTTGGCCCTGTAAGCGCCTTCGCGCCCGAGGGGGGCAAGAGGAACAGCACTGGAGGAACCTAAGGAACATCGAGCCCCTTGCGAACCCAAACGGTTCCGTGTTCCAGCGTCTTGACTGCAGATCTCTCGGTGCTGGTGGTGATCCTTCGGCCGCCCAGGAAGCCCGAACGGTGCCACCGTCGCCGAGATCGGCATCTCGTCCTCCCTCGGTGGAGGCACACCGCCGAGATCCGTGCCGGTGTCCACCTCTGATGATGATGATGATGAGGAGGAGGAGGAGGAGGAGGAGGAGGAGGAGGAGGAGGAGGAGGGGGAGGGGGAGGAGGAGGGGAGGGGGAGGAGGGAGGAGGAGGAGGGAGGAGAGGAGGAGGAGGAGGAGGAGGAGGAGGAGGAGGAGGAGGAGGAGGAGGAGGAGGAGGAGGAGGAGGAGGAGGGCCCCCCCCCGCCGCTCCTCGGCCCTCCACTCGGGGAGCGCCCGCCCGAGGTGGGCGCCGAGGCTCCTCCGGGCGGCCGCCACGTCGTGCACGCGGGCCGCGACCTCGGCGGGCCCGGGCCCGCGGGCGTGCTTCGGCGGCGCGCCCATGGGGGGCAGCGAGAGGGGGGCGGGCCTCCTCCTCAGCCCCCCCCCCCCCACCCTCTTGGACGCCCGAAAAATGCGGTACGGAAAGAATGGGCACAATGCCCAACAACAAATGTTGTCCCAAACCAGCAGCGGCCGCTGTTAGGCAGGCGGCCTTCTGTCTCGAATGGACACAGGCCGCGGCGGCGTGGACAGCAGTTCCTGTTCAAAATGAACAGGAACTGCTGTTGGGCATTGTACCCATTCTTTCAATACCCATTTCGGGCGTCCAGACCCTCGGGTCATGCATAAGTCCTGGCGGAGAGTGCCTCGCGGTTTTCGGCCTCCCGGGGCCCTCGCCGGGGCCTTGGGGCCCGTTCAAAAAAACAATGCAGGAGGATACAACGGTCCCGGGGAAATGGGTCCAGACCGTGCAGGGTCGGCGTTGTAATAGAGAGAAAACACATGACGTCGGGGGTCTGGGTCAGAAGGCGGCGATGCTTCTCAGAAGCCCTCGGATTTTCTGAGAGGCCGTCTCTGTCTTTGGAGAAAGCTCAGAACACTTCTCAGAAGGCCCGAGGTCCTCCGAGCCTCCTGAGAAGGCCCGCCCCCTCTGCATTCCCCCCCTGGGCTCGACGTTCAAATGCAATCATCGCGCTGCCATGTGGAACGCTGGAAGAGGAGCCACGGGGCTTTTCTGGCCACGGCTGACGGGGGCGGAGGGATGCACGAGGCCCCTGGGCGCACTTCCTCTGCCCTCGAACTCGTAGGGGCCCTCGGGAACCCTGCAGTCGGGGCTGACCGGAGAGGACACGCGAGAGGACGCAAGACCCTTCGGAGGGCCACCTTACCACAGGGATGTCAAAAGCATGGGCCGCGAAACACGGGGCAGCAAAGGATCCCTTGATTTGGCAGGGCCGACCTACTAATCAGTGCGTGGAAACATGAAGTAGGAGGGCGGATGAAGTAGATTGGGCTCGGGCCCGCCCAACGAGTAATGCGCAAGCAGTAGGCACATATCGCTTCTTGAAGTGGGAAGGCGCTTGAAAGAGATTGGGGCCTGGATACCCAAACACACCTGCTGACAGCGGCAGGCGTGCACCCCACAGGATGGCCCCCACGACGCCCAGCATGCCCCAAGGATGCCCTCGAGAAGCCCTCGGGGGGGCTCCAAAGAGAGCGCCCGG
>CAUYUJ010015380.1:302500-337489 GCA_963575745.1 Prorocentrum cordatum | reverse complement strand
CTGGAGCGGGGGCGTCCATATTGGTTGGGGTGCCACCTGCGGTCAGCACCAGAACGCCCTAGACGGCGCAGTTTGCAAGCGTAACATCAAGTACAGAGGTCGCCGTGGGACAGACATTCTGGACGATGCGGGCTGCGTGCGGCAGCTGAAGCGCTGGCTGCTGGCGGGGATGGCCATTGATCCCCTCGACCCCTGCGCGCGCGATCTGCATATGCAGGTGCCCATTCGAACGATTGGGCCCCAGCGCATGCCAGAGAATCTTGACAGCCCCCCTTGATGGTCTCTCAATTCGACAGGGGATCGGTGATAGCATGAACTTCCGAGGGGGAGGGGCTCTGACTCGTGAAATTATGACGATGCCGTCTCGTGGCGATGTTGATGTTCGTGATGGTGATGACGATGGTGATGACGGTTGTGTCTCCGAAGCCTAACCTGCCAGAGTAGAGATATGCATCCGCGCAAGTACCGCGGGGGGCTGTCCAGCGCCAGGGGGTAGGTTTTCGACGATGTGGCAGAGCCACAGGTGACGAGCGGATTCGGGCTATCCGTGCTCTTGGCCTGTGCGCTGCTGCGGCAGTGATAAACGCCATTGCAACCCCCTCTTCCTCCCACGTTCCCCCCCCCCTCTCCTCCTGTCTCGCTCCGTCTCCTCCGCCTCCGCCTACTCCTGGCCCTTCTCCGCAGCCTCCGTTTCCTCCTCGCGCGTGCCCATCTCAGCGCCTTCTCGTGGTCCTGGCAAGCGGCAGTGGTGGAGGGTTGCGGGCGGGGGGGGTGGGCAGCGGGGCGGAAAGTTCGGGCGGGGTCATACGCACGGCCTTTCGCCTACCGCTTGTTCATCCACTGAGCAGACGCTCTACGCGCCACACCCAAGCCAGAGACATCTCCAGGGCTCTGCCGATGTGGTCGCACCGTTGCGCGTGTGACAGGGGGAGACTGATATCTGCTGAAGTAGGTTCCGTTTTGTTTATCTTAAGTACGCGTTATTCCTGGACTCCCCCTATATACTCACACAGGGCATGATATCAGGAGGTCCCTTCGTATCTCAGGGAGCGTGTGTCCCGGGCAACCCGCTTGGTAGTTTACACCATTCCAAATGCCGGGGTTCCGTTTTACTGGTGCGCAGCTGTCTGAGCTCAGACACCATCTTGGAGCTGGGAGTTCAGCTCACAACCTTCGGAATTACCCCGCCCGCGATGGGCAAGCACCCCGAGCTGCCCGCCAGCCAGCCTCCCGCTCTCGCGGCGAAGTCCATCATGGCTTCCCTACGCCGCAATGCTGCGACGGCCCCCTCCGGCAGCGCCGGCTCCGACGGCCCCAGGAAGAAGCCCCAGGCGGCGGCCGCCCCCCCAGCCAAAGCCAAGCCGAGGGCCGCCCCCAAGAGCAAGGGCACGGGCGCGGGCAAGGCCAAGAGCAAGGCCGCGCCCTTGCCGCCCGCGCCCTCGGCAGTGGAGCCCTCGCCTGCCACGCACTTGCCGTCCGCTCCCGCGGACGTGGAGCTCTCGCCCCCCTCGAAGCGACGCCGGCGCCACTTCGCCGATGACGTGCAACAGGCTCGGGCTGCAGACTCCGACGACGACGCCGCGACGCAGCCAGGTGCGCCAGTCATCCCAAGCCCACCTGCGCACGCTTCTGGCGACAGTGGGGTGTCTGCCGATGTCGCTCGCCTGGACGAGGAGCTGAGCAGCCTCTGCGCAACCATGCCGGAGCCAGCTATGTCCCCAGAGCAGGGCAGCCTGGACCCAGTCATGGCCTCGGGCCACCCGAGCGTCTCGTCGCCAACGGGCCCCAGTGGTCATGAGCAGCACGCCCTTTCATCGACCTGTGGCGTGGCGTGTGGTGCTGCTGGTTCGCCGGCTGCTGTCATCGCCCCCGATCTGCAGTCTGGCGGCGACGGCTTGGACGCAGCGGCCGCTGCTCCAACGCAGCCAGGTCCAGAGCCGTCCAGCCTGCCCGCTCCCTCGGAAGTCAGTGGTATGGAGCCGCCAACCTACAAGGAGGCGCCATCGCCTGGTGTGCGGCCCGCAGCGGGTGCCCCTGCACCCGCCGCTGCTGCCGCTGGAACGACACATGCGCAGGTCGCCGACGTGGGCGCCACGCTGGAGGACTCGCTGTCTGACTTGCTCGCCGAACATGGCGTCGAGGATGCCGACAGGCTAGCCATCGCCCCTGCCTTGCAGCCTGCCCCCAGGCGGGCGCCTGCTGCGGGCGCTGCCCCGGGGCGATTGGCGCAGGATGCTGCCGCTGAGTTCTACTTCGACGAGGCGAGGGAGCATGCCGATTTCGATGTGAGGGTCTTCGGCCCCGAGTTTTTTTTTTTTTTTTTTTTTTTCTTTTTTTCTTTTTTTTTCTTTTTTTTTTTTTTTTTTTCTTTTTTTGTTTTTTTCTTTTTTTTGGCCCCGAGGCGCTCCGGCAGTGGCTCAGGGGGGGCAAGCCCGCCGCCTGGCCCCGTCGAGGATCTTCCTCACCCAGCTCAGCTGTCGCCCGACGCCGCCACGGAGCGCAATGCCTGCCACCCCGCAGCATGCATTCCGACTCACCGGTTACGTGCCGCAGAAGCGCAGGGCAGACTGCTGCCGACGTGTGGGCTGCAACCCCCCCGCGCGTTTTTCTTTCTTTTTTTTGGCCAAGCAGCCGCGCTTCACGCCACAGTTGAGGGCCGTTCCCGAATCCCCCAGCTCCCACAGCACGGGGTCCATGGTGCCGATGCAGCACTCGCCACTCGCAGCGTCCCCAGCAGCGTCGCCGGGCCCCCGTGGTGGGCCCTCAGGAGCAGCTGTCAAGCTGGGGGCCTGCTCGGATATTGTCCCGACGAGTGGCCCACAGTCCCAGCAGGCGGCGAAGTCGCCGCAGCAGCCGCCGGTGGCGACTGACCTGGTGCTCCGCGAGGCGCCAAGTCGTGCTGCTGCTGCCGCGTTGTGTCCTCTCTCTCTCCTGCCCCCGCGCACCATCGGCCGCGTCGCCCGACTCATCCCTAGGCGTTGTCGGCTGGCAGTCGGGGTCCCAGGTGGATCCCATGTAGGGGGGGGGGGCATCGGGCTGCAGCGGCCTTGGCGATCGCCTCCCCGCCCTCTCGCCCTTCTCTTTAGCACCCCGTGCCTGCCTTGGCCGCCCCCCCAGGCGGATCTGGACGTGCAGGCCGTCGGCGACCTCCTCGGCAGCCTCTTCCAGGGCTTGCCCGACGCGGACAGCGACGCTAGCGACGAGGCCCTGCCTTCGCGTCGTCGCCACGTCGGATTGTTGGTCGGGGGGATTGGTTTTGTGGAGGCAGTTTTTGGAGATTCCCGAAAATATGGCCGTACGAGATGTTCTCGTACGCCTCCCCCCCCCCCCCCAGAAATCACAGGAAATTAAACCCCGAGAAATTCCAGAAATTACGATCCTCGTGAGGGGTGCGCTCGTGCGATAAATTCGGATTTCCCGTAAAATAATTTTCGGGGTGCGGCCGTACGAGTTGTACGGGTATCTTCTCGTACGGGGTATTTTTCGGGAAACCCCACAAAACTACATGAAACGCCAGCTCCCGCCCCCCCGCTAATTCAGACGCCACGCGCCTCCCGCACCCCTGCCGCAGGCCTCGGAGGGCGATGCGAGCATGCCCGAGCCTGATGAGGTCGTCGCCGCGCTTTGGGTGCGGGCTTGTAGCCTCGGCTCGGCGGCAGCAGCGGGGGTGGCTGCAGTAGCAAGGGCGGTGGTGGCTCGAGCAGCGGTGGCAGCGGTGAAGCTGGCGACGGCGTTGGCGGCGGCGGGGTCTCGTCGGTCGTTCTCGGCGACGGCCCCTGGCGGGCTGCGACTGGACGGGGCCCTGGGGTCCATGGGCCCCTGGCGGGCTGCGTCCGTGACGGCCATGGGCCCCTGGGGGCCGGACCGATGGCAATGTCTCGCAGGGCGTCTCAGGGCGCCAGCGGCCTCCGCGTGGCTGCATCAGGAGCGCGCGACACTCACCGCTCAGGGCCCGCCGTCACGTTCTCCCCGCCCTCTGGGCGGACCCTCCTGTGCTCCGACCTGCCCTCCTACTGTCGCTGCTGCGGGCTCAGCACGTGGCGCCCCCGCGCGATATCCCACTCCATCGCGGCCGACCGCGTCTGGCAGCTATGAGCGTGCCGCAGCCTCCCGCGCCTGCGCCCCCAGTGGACGAGGCCGTTGCTGGCAGTGGCTGTGCGCGCATCGAGGACGTCGGCTTAGTGGAGACCGCACCTCTGGGGGCCCAGAGCGAGCCCCACACGGCGGTTGGCGGGGTCGTGAACCAGCCAGAGACGGACCCATGGCTGCAGCCCACCCCCGTCGACCTTGGACCTGACCCATGCGTCGCGGACGGCGCGCCGTCTCACCAGAGTTCCGACCCATTCTCGTATGAGACCCAGCCTTCGTCGTCGGAGACCGACGTGCCCTCGCCGCCTGAGGGGCCTGAGCCGCCGCCAGGGCTTTACCTGCAGGTGCCGCCGCCGCCGCCCTTGCACCCGCCGACTGAGAGTGCCGACTCCGTTCTGCCACCCCAGGACGTGCTGCCAAGCAAGGCCCCACCACCAGCGCTGCCCTTCAGTCCGATCCACGCCCCGCCGCTCGCTACCATCCACGGCGTTCCAGCAAAGCCACCGCCGGGCGTGTCTGCGAGCGTGTGGCTAGGGAAGCCGCCGCCAGCCTCCCGCACGCCGCGCAGGATGGCGCTCCCGCCACCACCGCCCAAGACGCCTCCCGCGGGCGCGAAGGCCCCGCCCGCGCTGGCTTCACCAGCCCCGAAGCCAAAGCCCAAGCCGCCCCCCCCGGCCTTCCTCGCGGGTGAGCGTTCCGCTCGCGAGCTCGCGCTGGCAGTGCGCGCGCCGCTCGCACCTGTGCCTGAGGGCAGCATGGTGCTGGACCCAGAGCCCTATGTCGCCTCGCCCACCGACTCGTCGGATGGGGATGATCCGTCTCCCTTGGCGCATGCGCAGGACCCTCCCCGCGGTCAACATGGTCTTCGGAGCCATGTGGGCACACTACGCATTCCTCACCTTCAGGCAAAAGCTGGACCTTCTGGTCTCGTAGTCTCCGACTCTTGCGAGAGCGGTCAGGCCAACGCAGACAGCTGGTAGCGCGGTGTCTGTTGCTGGGGAGTGCCCAGCAGCCGACGCCGCGCTGGCAGCCCTTGTCAGCAGGTCTAGCCGCTCTAGCGGCTCCGGAGACCGCGCCCCCTCCACCGCCAGGATGGATGGCAGACGTACTACACATATGATTTCCACGCGGTCTACTTCCACAACACAGTGACGGATACGCAGCAGTGGTACCCGCCCGATGAGGAGAGCGCGGGCACAGGGGGTTCTTGAGCTGACTTTAGTTCTGTGCGCTTTAACAGATAATTGGTGAGCCCCCTTCCACGACGGAGGTTTCACCACCTGTCGTGAATGCGAGCTAGCTTAGGCGTGGCATCCGCGCTGCCAGTCAACGCCAGACTTGGGTCGCCTGCAATGTCATCTCCACCCCGTCTCCATCTGTTTTTTTCCTCTCTCTCTCTGTCCCTGCACGATCCGTCTCTGTGCCTGTCCGACGCGTCTCTCGCTCTCTATCCCTCGCTCTCTGTCTCTGCCCCATCCGTCTCTGTGCCCCCCCCCCCCCACCACCACCACCACCACTCTTCTCTGCACGCCGCTTCCTGCGCGCCCCGGAGCCCAAGGTCTACGCAGGCCAGGTGCAGCGCCGAATCGCCTTCAGGGCGCCCAATCCCACGACGTGGTGACCGCCTCTTTGCCCTGCGGGACCGAGAAAAAAGATGGTGCAGAGGAAGCGGAGTGCAGAGAAGAGTGGTGGTGGTGGGGGGGGGGCACTGGCGTGCCACCGTGTGCAGCATGTGGCAGGTGTTCCGAAGTTACGTTGGCATGTGCAATGTCTTGCTTGCGGCTCATGCTTGCGCATGGGAGGACTCTGCAGTTGGCGCGGCCACGGCCGCTTGAGGCCGTCATGGACCGATGTCGGTCGGTCCGCCAGTGCTCCTGGCCCTTGGGGGGCTGTCGCCAGGTCCTGCGTTGCCCTTCTGTCGGCGTGGCCCTTGGGGGCCTGTCGCCAGGTCGGAGCGTTGCCCTTCTGTCGGCGTGGCCCTTGGGGGCCTGTCGCCAGGTCCTGGGTTGCCGCGTGTCCACTGGAGGCCTCTGGACACTTGTAAAGACCGCTGGAGGCTATCAGCCCGCCCCCTCCCTTGCCGCCCAGTTCCAAGACGACCCGCTGCAACTGGCCATCAAAGCCATGCACGACAAGATCCCACCTCAGCACTTGCCCTGTCTCCTGGGCGGTATCTCCGAGGGTGCCTTCAAGGTTGGGACAGGCTATGTGTATACATCTTCTCCAAACCATCTGTCGTCTGTCTTCATAAGCCCACGCTCCCCTCCCGCTGTTTCCGACGCACCCCCCCCATTTTTTTTTTGTTTGCCCTCCCCCCCGTCCTGCCCCCCTCCTTTCACCCCCCCCCCTCCCCCCCCCCCCCCCCCCCGGGGCCCCCACCCCCCCCCCCCCCCCCGCCCGCCCCCCCGGGGGGGGGGGGGGGGGGGGGGGGGACACCCCCACCACCCCTCAGTGCATCTGACGCTTCCCAGCCAGGGATGGGGCGGCACGCGCGGGAGTGGGGAATGGCTTCCTACTGGGTTCCTTGGGATGCGTGGGTGGAGGTCGGGCGGGGGGGGAAGAGTTTGTCTTGCCCAAGCCTCGTGGATATCCACGAAGCCCCCCGCCCGCCCCCGGCTTCGACCGGCTAGAGGCTTCAGCGGGAGCGACGTCTTCGCCAAAATCCTCGAGGCCTTTTCGCGGGAGTGGGAACGCCGCTACCAAAAATCTGTTTCGTTTGAGTGCATCTTCCAATGCGGGAAGGGCAACTTGCAGCAGGCCTTCCTTCGCTCGCAGTTCCCTGGCGTCAAGTATTTGTTTGGAGACATGGCGGAGCCAGCGCCTTAAGCCGCGTTGCTGGGTTCCGCGCCCCCCGTGCCCCACCGGCAACGCATTTGTTAGATGGCGCTGCGGAGCGACGTCCCGCTTGCATGCACGCCCCCACCCTCCCCCGTCTTTGGCTCGGGCGCTTTCTCTTCTCTCGTCTGGCGTTGACCGTGCGCGCGATCAGGCCTTTGTTCGCCCCATGATCTGCCGTGTCTTCAGGCCACGCATTAAAGTAGGTAGATCGATGCGTGGACGCACCGATCGTCTCTGGGACACTCTGTCTGAGACGCATCTAAGGCTCTCCAAGCCGAGGGTCCTGGACCTTAAATCTGGGACTCGTGTTGTGGTGCCGCCAGTGGACGTTTTTTTTCTGCTGGGTTTACGTGCGCGACCAAAAGTGCATTGAACGGGGCTACGAGAGGACAACGTCTGTCACCCATTCAGAGTGGCGAGGGAGAAACAGGCAAGGCTTGGCGCATAACTGCGGACTACATTCAAAAAGCTCGGCCTCGCGTCGTTGTTCTGGAGAACCTCACCGCGCTCATGAATGAGGCAGAGCCAGGGGCGTGCCCCGACAGCATCGCCATCTGCGAGTTCCTGCGCGAGAACGGCTACTCAGCCCGTGCCGCGGCCTCGGGACTAGCTTGTTGGCACTGGCGGCACTGGCGTGCGTTATCGTTCGGGGCCTGACGGCGGCGGCGGGGGGCGACGAGGTCAGGCGCTTGAGGATAGCCCGGGTAAGGATTGTGCTGCCCTGCAGTTTGCCTCGCTTACACTTCCTGCCTCCGCCGGCTGCCCCCCCCCCCCGCCCTATGCCAGTGCCCATGTTGTTGCATCGGCCCCGCCATCCGTCTCCGCATCCACTTCATCTCAGCCCCCCCCCCCCCCTCCACTCCCCTGCCCTGCCGCAACGTTTAGGCGATGCGTGTGAACGCGCAGGAGTACGGCTCCGTCGTCACGCGCATCCGCATGGCGGTGGTGGCCTTGCTTGATGATTCGGTTGGAGCGGGGCTTGCTGTGGTATCGTCCGTGCTTCCGGCGATCAAGGTCCCACAGCTGCCGCTCGATTCTTTCTTCGATTGGGAGAGCGTTCCCCTCTTTGAGGGTTCCGAGCCCCCCGCGATCAAGAACCTGAAAGGTCTTTCGCAACAACATGGTGAGTACTTCACGGATGCAGGCATCGCTTGCCCTCCTGACCTCACAAACTACGATCCAGAGTTGGCGACTGTGGTGAGCCCGCTGTGCAACGCGCAGATCGAGGCGCGCCCTGCAGCTTCAATGCATTGTACATGTCCTCGCGTCATGCCGGGTTTGGCGCCGCCCGTCGAAACGTCGCAAGACTCCCCCCCCCCCCACCCACCCGTAATGTGATGTGCCCTGTGATGGGCCCAGTGTTGCCGCTTTTTTACTTGGACGCCATTTTGCGAGTCCGCTTGATCGTGAGGGGGGCCAGGGCTAGGAGCCTGGAGGCGACGGGGGACGGCGGAGAAGGCGCCCGGGGAGGAGACAGATCACGCGCTCCAGCAGGATCAGGATTAGCACTGGAGCGGGGGCGGCCAGGGGACGGCGGAGGAGGCACCTGGGAAAGAGGCAGAGGACGCGCTCGCTCAGGATCAGGAGTTGCACTAGAGGGTGGGGTCAAACTGGTGGGGGGATGCGCTAGCCGAAGAGGAGAGCGAGGAGGGTGCCCCCCAGCCCCCCCCCCCCCCTCAGCACAGGTGGCAATCTACGGCCACGAGTGCGACCCCTGGCCAGCAGCTCCAGGGATTATCCAGTGGGCAGATATCAACTTGTCTCTTCGTTTCTCCCTCGGGAGCGATGGCCGCGGAGCCGTGTTCAAGGAAGCGATGCCGACTCTCACTACCAAGTCGGTGCTCATGATGAGGATCATGAAGGCTGACGGCACGCGGCATTGGAGGCGCCGCCGATACCCGTTCTCTCTTACTGCCCGTCGTCTCTCGTTGTTTCTGCCCCGCCGCTCCCGTCGTCTGTCGTTGCCACGTCCTTTCGCTGTAGTATTTGATTGCCTTTCTCACCGCTCCGATCATGGTCGATCCCCTCTAGGGCACGGGCATCTCAGCTTCTTTCTTTGATGCGTGTTTCGCCCCAATCGTCCTGCTCCGCTGTCGGCGCCAGGCTGATCACGGGCGAGCTCCTGCTCAGGCTCATCGGCTTCTTTGGTGCCGGGCCCACTGAGGACGGATTGGCGCGCCTCCTTGTGGGGAATGCTTACAGTGGATTTGCGTTTGCCGCGGTTGCTTTGGCTGCTTTCTCGGGGGTCGGGCGGGGTCGCCACCCGTGCATTGGCGACTCGGCGTAGATGGCAATTAGACGAAGGTGGGATCTTTAAGGGGGATTTCGGATTTCAGGTTGATGTTTACGGATGACAGATTGGGTAGCGCACGCGCAACTTTCAGGGGATGGAGTAGATGGGGGGAGGGATGAGGCGGAGGAGGAGAATTGCCCGGACAGTCTACGCCCCCGTTTCCAGCGGCTTGCGTCGGGGGTCCCACCTCCAGGCAGCGTTCCTACCGCGCCGGGCGAATTTGCATTTGATTCGGCCCCGACCCTCTCCCTGATGATCTGGGCGTTGCCCCGCTCATCCATCGAGCTGCGGGCAAGCCGAGGGAGAGGGTCGCCTGTGAAGGCGCGCAGGCAAGCTTCCAGGGCAGAGAGTCGGTCGCGGCTGATTCTCTGTAAAACCTAATTCCGCACTGTGTGGATGTGTCTCCTCGTCGCCCCCTCCGCACCCCCCTCCGCGCCTCCCTCCCCCCCCCGCCCCTCACTGCCTCCATCCTTCCCTTGTGCCTACCTCGCTCGTCACCCTCCTGCGGCTAGTACTGTCACACGCTTGCTTCCTCGTCCGAGCCTGGAGGAGAGGGGTGGGGCGGTGCAGAAGGACGCAGGACATTCGCAACGGCGCAACGCACTCCTCCTGCTCATCATGCAATTGCCGCCTATAGTTATCCCATTGTGTCGGGGCCCGCACGCCGCTGAACCACTGCCGCCTGTGGGTCGCGCGTTCAGCTCGGAGGCTCGAGAGCTTCCTGCGGCGGAGGCCGATCACTCGAGCACCGCGGCCCCGCACCGCCTGGCCCGTCGCCCCGCGGACTCACAGGCCCATGGCAGACACTGGCGCTAACCAGCCTGACCCAGCAGAGACGCCCGACCTTCTCTACGGCCGCGGCGATCCGCCTCGGGCCCGTTACGGGCTGTGGGGCGCTGAGAACGTCGACAAAATCGTGATCTCTTGCACGTTTGAGGCAGGCGTGCAGGTTGAGGTCACATGTTTCTCTCTATCGTCCTACCCCAACTCCCCGCAACCTCCCCGCCCAACTCCCCGCCTCTCCGCGCGTGCTAGGTCATCCCGGACGGCAGGCTGTGCGGGTTATGCGGCCGCCGCGACACCGAGCAGGACCACGTCTTCAATGGTGAGTGCTTGCACTGGGGGTTCAAGCCAATGAACAAGAAGAACCGCGGCTCGTTCTGCTTCTACTGTGTGCGGACTCACGCAGGCTTCTGGGCATGGTGCGTCTGCTGCTGCTTGTCTCCCGCCCCCCCGCCTCCCCAGCATCGACGTCCTCCTCCTCCTACGTCGTAGTTCTCCTCAGTGTCCTGTTTTTCTCCTGGCCGTCCTCCTCTGTCTCCTCTGCGTGCTAGCCGAGCGCCTCCGCCCCGTCCCCCCCCAGCCCCTCCGCCTCATTCTTCATGTCCTCCTCCTCCTCCTCCGCCTCCTCCGCCTCCTCCTCCTCCTCCTCCTCCTCCTCCTCCTCCTCCTCCTCCTCCCCCCCCCCCCTTCTCCCCCTCCTCCGTCTCCTCCCTCGCCTCCTTCTCTCCTTCTCTCCGCCCCCCCTCTTCGTACTCTGTGCCAGGAGGAGAAGGAGGAGGATGCGACGGGGGTAGATGGGGTGGAGAGGAGGCGCATGATGGGCTTGCAATCTCCCAGCCAGGATTCTACGGAGATCAGCCAGCGACGCAGACGTGCGCCCTGCTGGTTCCAGTCATTGGCAGCAACCGTGAAGTGTGCGAGGAGTTCTTCACTCGCCGACACGAGGCCGTGGCCTACTTCGTGAATGCGAAGGCCACCCGCGGGGTCAGAGTTGCCTGGCGCGAGATCCAAGAGAAGGCCGAGAGCTACAATAAGCACGAGGTGCAGACGAAGCGAGCTCCAGACAGGATACTTCTACTGGCCGATTATCAGGCGTCGCTGGGCGACCCGTACAGCAACGGTAAGGGCCACCAGGTGTGCATGTACAAAGGGCACCAGTGCGTCCGCATCCCTGGGAAGCTGGAGTGGCTGGTCCAAGAAGTGGAGACGCAAGGCGTTAGCAAACGCCGCCTGAACCAGCACTCGGACGACGCCATCTTCGACGGTCAGCTCCAGCGTGGATTTGATGGGTTGGTGTCTAGTCTGACAAGCTTGTTTGCACGGCCATCTGGTGAGGAAGCCCCTAGCATTTTTTGCCAAGGCGTCTGCTCCGCCGCAACCAGCTTGCATCCCGGCTCCGCCAGCTGTCGCTACGCCACAGGGTGGGATGCAGCCCGGCAGCAGCTGCGGCGTGTTTCAGGCCGCGTACTTCCCAGTGGCCATGCCGCCAGCAGCGCCGCCATCAGCACCCAGTGTGCCTGAGCCAAAGAAAGGCGCCAGGGCCAAAGGCAAGGCTGGGGCGGGTCCTCGGCGCATCCGTCCATCCACCGAGTCTGACTCAGAGGGTGCGAACAGCCGCCGGGGACCTGGCCGCCCGCGCGCGAACAGGCGCCAGGTGCTGCTCACGCACTTGAAGGAGTTTCGCGAGAGCGCCCAGGACGAGAAATACTTCGCCATCGCCAACTTTCGCAGGCAGCTTGAGGGCGCAGTCGCCAATTTCAGCAACACGATCGTGCCTGCTAAGCAAGTGGAGGAGGAGCGCAAAAGCGCAGCTGAGCAGGGTCAGCCAGAACCAGAGCTCTACGCGGACAGCGACGACATCCAGGCGCTGAGGAAGCAGGGCCAGGAGGCGGTCTCCATTGCGAAAGCCTGGGCGAAGAACTCCGAGTTCGACAGAGACTTCGCGAGGTCTTACCGCATGTCCTTGACTTTTTTGTCTACACCTCCTACAGCGGAGGTGCCGTTCCCAGCCTGGATGCTCCAGGAGTTTATCGCTAAACAGGTCGAGGCCCGACTATGCATGAATCAGTTGGCTCTCCTGGATGCGAGTTCCCCCTGGCTGACCACTGCCCCGCTTCCAGGCGACCCATTGTCGCCGCTGATAGGGATGGGGACTGTGGTCAGTTAGCGTGGAAACCTGCAACCATTGGCGTCCACAGTGTCATGCCACAAGGCTGCGACTCCCGACGAGGCTATGTGGTGTCTTCTGAGCCCTGAGAAACTAGCGGAAGCAGGGTACCCAACGCCAGCGTCGCAGATGGCAATGTGCACTGACATGGGCAAGATGAAGATTAGCATGATTGCGCAGAGCAAAGCGCAATTCATTTGTCAGGATTTGGCACGGCTGGCGTCGTCTCTACCATCGTGGGCGGATGACAAGGTGAAGGCCGACATGAACGCCTTGAAGGTAGCGCTGGGCTTGCTCGACGAGAATGCTATGCCGCTGGCTACTGAGCTTGAGGTTGCCGGCGAGGCCGTGGAGGCCATCATGAATAATGCGTTGCCGATGGCTGGCTCAGTCGTGCAGTGGCCTGAAGCCAAGAAGCTCTTGCGCGATGCGCAGGTCGCTTTGGCGAGCTTCTCCAAGGGCTATGACCAGTCGAAGCGGATCAGGTCTCTCCTGCAGAAGGCGCTCGACAATGCCCAGCAGGACGCGACGACCCTGGACTTGCGCACCCGCATGGTCAGCACAACGGGCCACATTAAGGGCGTATCGGATGTCCTGGCCGAGTCGACGCCGCTTTTTTTGCTTGATTTTCATTGTTTTTTGTTTTTGTTTTATTTTATTTTTTTCGCTTTTTTTTTTTTTTTTCTTTTTTTTTTGTCTTTATCCTTTTTTTGTCTTTTTTCTCTGTTGCTTTTTTGTTTTTTGTTTTTTTTTTTACTTTGTGTTTTGTGTTTATTTTATTTGTTCTTTGTTTTTTTTTTTTCTTTTTTTTTTGTTTTATGTGTCTTTTTTCTGTTCTTGTTTCTATGTGTTGTTTCTCCTTTCTTTTTTTTGTTGTGTTTTTTGTCCCCTTGTTTTTTTTCTTCCTTGTCTGTTTTTTTTTTTTTGATTCTGTCAAAGAGGTACTTCGTCACCCCCGAGGTGGAGGACGCGCTGGTGGAGTACAGTGGGATCGCTGGGGGCCTGCTCCTGGACACGTCTAAGGATCGCCCTCTCCCGATGCCCCGTGACATCCGCATTGCATCCCTCCCATGCCTTACTCCAGCTTTCCAATCCGTTGTTCCCATGTTGTCATATCGCCTCTTGCCATGCGCCCAGTCCTCTCCATGAGGAGCTCGTGGACAGGGTTGTCACAGCGATGGGCCGCCCGCTTGAGGAGGCGATTTGGGACAACACCGAGCGGGCTGGTGGGTCGAAGCTTTTGGCTGACTTGATTGGGGCAGTGGACGATATACCGAAGCTGTCCAAGCATACGCAGAGCGAGCTTGATACTCGGGGGTACTCGGAGACGGCTAAGCTGGTCGATGCGTCACCGGGCGTTGTGAAGATGTTCCACGAGCGCAACGAGACTGGAGCGCTAATTGCACGGGTGCCCGAGTACATGGAGAATGTCCGTAAGGCTCTGGCAGAGAACCTGACGCAATTCTGGGAAGGTCATGCCGTGGCCGAATCGGTCTCTGCCATGCTGGAGAAGTTCGCGACCTCCGAGGCGTTCGCGGATATATCGGGCATGCTGGCCAAGCGCCTCACTGAGCGCATCGAGATGTTCGTCCGCATAGCGAATGGGGCCATCTTTGGCGACTTCCCGAATGATTTGTTCCGGCAGGCCGCCTGGGCCGACTCCCTCTGCACGCCAGATGACATCATCGGGCGGGCGGTCTTGATCTGCGGCTCGGGCTACGGCGCGGCCCTCACGCAGGGCGCCGAGGCGGCCTTCCAGGACGCGACTGAAGCCGCGAGGTACTCTGACGAGGTGTTCCGTTGGCACGTGGGGGCGATCATGAACGTAGGCAGGGTGTGGCTTCGTGGTGCCCCATTGATCACGTGCAAGCTTGACTTCGACGCGGACGCCGCCAAGGCGTGGGTCGACGGCAGAGATGCGATGGACAAGCTGGTGCTGACGGTTGACCCCATCCTCCGCTCGCACGAAGCAGCCAGCGGCATGACCTTTGCCGACTGGGACTGGGGCGTTAAACCAGTCGGACCATGAGGAGGACGGAATGCATTGGGGAGCAGGCGTACCAGGGCGACGGGGAAAGATGGGAGACGACGAGGAGGATGAGGCGGCGATGGTGGACGCAGTGGACGTGGAGGCGGAGGGGGAGGGGGGGAGGTGGAGGAGAAGACGACGAAGTTCTCCTCCTCCTCTTCCTCCTCCACCTCCTGTCTTGCGCGCTATCCGTGTAAAGGGTCCACGTCTCTCAGGCAAACTATTTGAGGAGTGGGGCTTCTCGAACAACGAAGCGCATGCCAGGTGATGTGTTGTCGGTGAGAGCTTCTCGGAGGTCTCTTGGGCGCATCTTGAGCTCGCTAGGGGTCCTGTTGGGGATCTCTTGGCGCCCTCATGGGGCCCGCTTGGAAGTCTGTTGGGGTCCTCTCTCAGGAATTCCCAGCGGGGGTCGTCTCCGCCGTCCTTCCCTCGGTCGCCCCCCCGCATAAACCACATTTATAATCTAGAGGATATATTCAGAAATGGGCAAGGGGGGCGGTGAGGGGAATTATACTTATATCCGGGTGGTTTTTTTTTTTTTTTTTCGTTCGATCTTTTTCTTTTTTTTTTTTTTTTTTTTTATTTTTTTTTTTTCGCTTTTTCTTCTCTTCTTTTTCTCGCCTCCACGGACTTCAGGGGCCCGATGTTTGTGCAGAACCTCGAGACCTGCTTCGATGCGAAGGGCAGGTCGGCCTCGGGTCTGTTCGACGGCTTCCCGATCCCCAGGGCCATCCGCGATTCGCTAGTCGCCATCGAGAAGTCGTTGGTGGAGACCCGGTCTCGGTGGATCGCAGGCTTCGAGGCCGCGTACACCAGCATCGGGGACTGGCAGCCGAACTGGCGCCCCGTGAAGGATGTGCTGCTGGCCAGTCCTCCGCACCCAATGACGAAGGAGTTGGTCGGAAACAAAATGCTCAAACAGTTGGGCCAGCTGTGCACTGACATGGGCGCGCGCCTCAAGCTCTCCCGGCGCGCCCCGACCATCTTCGAGGCCACCGACCTGTCCAAGTGGGAGGCCCGCGTGCTCGAGGGGATGGTCACCACATCCCTTACCTTCACAATCTTCTCCATGAAGTACGCCTTCCCCCAGCTCAAGGGCCCCAAAAAGCTCAAGGTTCCCAGGGTTGACATGGAGGGGGGCGAGAGTCAGACGCGGGAGTCGCGGCTCGGGGGAGGATCCAGGAGTGCAACCTCATAGGTGGAAGCGAGGGCAGAGGATGAATGAGGCGTTTCGGCGTGGACAGGCTGCACGGACAGGGGGGGGGGAGGAGTTGCGAAGTAGGATGCGAGGATGTTGATAATCATGAGTAGCGGGGTAGGTGCGTGGAGCGGGGTCGGAGGAACCGTAGGAGAACTCGGTGAGCAGGAGACGCATGATGATGATGATGATTATGATGATGATCCTGATGCTGCTGATTATGATGATGATGATGGTGATGATGATGGTGATGCTGATGATGATGCTGATGATGATGGTGATGCTGATCATGATCCTGATGATGATGCTGATGATGATGATGCTGATGATGATGATGATGCTGCGGAGGAGGATGAGGAGGATGTGTTTGGGGGCGGCAGCTGGGGAGGAGGATCATCTCCCCATCCGTCCCCGCCCCCAGATTGCGGCTGACAAGCCCAAGGCCGAGCTCGAGCAGAAGGGCGCGCGGGCGCATATGCCCACCTGCGTCTCCGCCGCCCTCGCGGGCGGCGGCCAGATCCTGGAGGTGGGCGACGGTGAGGTCCCCTCCGACGCGTTCGGCGCGGCTGCGTGAGGCACCGCCGGCGGGGGAGGGGGCGGGCGACGGCTGCGTGGCCATGTGGGTCGGCCTCAGCCTTGCTGCCCCCCCCCGCCCGTCCTCGCACCAGCCTCAGCAGGCCGTGGTAGCAGCTGCAGCAGCCGCAGCAGCAGCAGCCGCAGCAGCAGCAGCCGCAGCAACAGCAGCCGCAGCAGCAGCAGCAGCGGCCCCAGCAGGTGGCCGCAACAGCAGCAGCAGCAGCCGCACCAGTCGCAGCAGCAGCAGCCGCACCAGTCGCAGCAGCAGCCGCACCAGTCGCAGCAGCCGCACCAGTCGGCTGAGGGCGATAGGATAGATTGGACTGGAGCGCCAGCGCACGCCGGCGCGCCGATGGCGAGACTGGAGAAGAGGAGGAGGAGGAGGAGGAGGAAGAGGAGGATGCCTAGAGTGCGGCGCAGAGACTTCCTCTTTGGCACTAGCAGGAGGAGGAGGCGGAGGAGGAGGAGGAGGAGGAGTAGAAGGAGGAGGAGGAGGTGGAGGAGGAGGAGGAGGAGGAGACGGGGCTCGCGTGCTGCCCGCCCCACCACGCCTCTCTTCTCCTCGTGCCGCCCTACTCTTCTCCTCGTCCACGTGCTGCTTCCATGTCCCCTTCCATGACCGTTCTGTCCTTCGTATTGCTCCCAGTTAATTGATCCATCGCGGCCTGCCGGCCCACGTCCCCGCTCAGGGTCTCGCCGCTGGCAGCCGACGGTCGCGTCGAGTATGTGTTCGGCTAGTTTAGGGTTTCAGTATCATGTTGTATTTTCAATATTTTTTCAGAATATTTCGTCATTAATTGTTGGGGGCGTTGGAATTATTTATTGGATATGTTTCTATTATTTGTTGGGGAATGGCCCTCTGCGTTCCCCGGGGCCGCTCAACACATGCAGCATTGGTTCGTTCGCATGCCAATTGTCGACCACCAATGGCCGACTGACCGATGCGACCCCCATTAGCATCATCATCACCATCGCTTCTGACACCCGCGCTGAAGATCTCATACGAACGATGGTCGACACACGCCTGCCGACGCCCTTGCTTCAGCCCCCATCAGCGACTTCATGACGCCCCGTATATGTATGTATATGTCTATGTATGATCATCGTCATTGCCATGAGTCACCATCTCCAACCGTTGCACTGATCAGTACAGAAATTATGGGCAAAGTAACGTTCATCATCGTTGTCATCGCCATTGCCGTTTTGGCTTTCTCGAGCCTTTGAGCACCGCTCGGGGCTCCAGCGCGCGCGCGCCCCACGGGCCCGACGCTCCAGCGCGCCGTCGTGACGCGCTCCTCCGTCGCGTGCCATGGACGAGCACGCGCGGGAGCTTGCGGCCTACGTGCGCGAGCACGCGATCCCTGTGCCAGTTGCCATCCTCACATACGGTGAGGTGCACCACGGCAAGTCGGTCTGGGCGTCGCGGATCGTCGAGGAGTCCGACATCGTGCCGTTCAAGGTGGACCTGAGGCAGGTCATGCGAGATCCTGGGTTGGACGGAGTGTCGCACGACCAGGATGGCTCCTCGCCGAAGACCATCTTGAGCGTGTTCGGCCAGAACGCATTCATGCGCGCCGTGAAGGAGGTCGTGAACGGCGTCTTCGCGGCCGCGGAGCAGCTGATTGGCGAGCCCGACATCAAGGGCGTCGTGGTCTTGATCAATTGCTCCAAGGGCTGCCATCGCAGCAACGCGCTGGGGAGGGCCACCAAGGAGTGCTTTAACTACGTGCGCAACGGCGACAGCAACAGGGTGTTCAACGTGGAGTGCCTTCACATGTTCAACCCCAAGGCCCCCGAGCACCAGAGGGTCATCGCGCAGGCGAAGCAGTGGGCCACGAAGCCGTGGGCCATGATCGCCGATCCTCTCGATCGCGGTTACGCGTTCGACGTGGTGTTGCAGAGGGCCGAGAACCAGCAGAGCTACGACGAGATGTGGTCGATGATGGCGGGCATCAACAAGCACCATGACGGAAAACGGCAACTGGGTGCTGCCGGCTGGCACTCCGCCTGCAGGCGCCACCGACCTCGGCGACGTGCAGCGTGCTCCGAGGCCGTCGTCCACGGGCGCGCGTCGCCCCACGACGCCACCGCGGAGGGCCGACGACGACGACGAGGTCGTGGAGGCGCAGCCGAAGAAGAGGCCCAAGGCCGAGGCGGTGGCCAAGCATGGGCCGACACCGCCAGCCACGGCGCCGCCAGCCCACCTCAAGGGCGGCGCAGCGGCTGCCGCGGCCACATCGGCTGCCACGCCGACGGACGTCGTGACGAGCGCCTTGCAGGCCGTGGTGCTGGCGCTGCAGGCCCAGCAGACCGCGCCGCCACCCGCGGTGCCCGCGGCGCCGCCGCCGTCGATCGCGGTGCCGAAGGTGGTGCCGCCGACGGCCTCGCCCTTCACGCAGGCGCCGCAGGCGGCGGCGGCGCCGCTGGCAGGACCACCGCAGGCGCGGCTACTAACCGTCAAATGCCAATGCACCTCCACCTATAGGGGGAAAGGGTGCTACCTCACGGGGTGGGGGAGGGAAGGGGGTGGGGGATGGGGTTAGGCAATAGTTAGTCTGCATTGGAGCCATCGTGGGCCGTCGCACGCAACTGGCGCACAGCCTCGCAAGTCTGTATCTGCGAGCTCCCCCAGCAGACAGTGCCAGGCACTCGCGGGGGAGCTCGCGGGTGGCGACTTGCGGTGCATCATGGCGGCCCAGTGGCACTGGGCCTTCGAGAAAACAAGAACCCCCTCCCCCCCCCCACCACCCCCCCACCCCCCCAGGTCGTGAGGGGAGGGGCCAGGAAAACGGAGAGGACAGGACGATGGATGAGGCATGGTAGAATGAAGGGAGGGGTGGTGGTGTGCGAGGAGGAGGATGACGATGAAGATGAGGAGGAGGACGAAGAGGTGGATGATGAGGATAAGAGTCCCAGGACAGTGTCCAAATCCCTGACGCGATAAACTGGTAGCCCCTTGGGCTCTCCTGGCTGTTCGCCCGCAGGGCTCCGAGAGGCATTCGGGTGAACACCAACCGACATGCTCAACTCTCGGACGCCTTCAAAAGGGAGGAGGAGGAGGAGAAGGAGGAGGAGGAGGATGACGATGATGAGGAGGAGGAGGAGGAGCATGACGAGGGTCGCCCGAAAGACGTGCCGCTCGAGCCGTGGGGGGCCTTCGAGTTCGACCCGCGCGCCTCGACGGCCTGCGCCGTGCTGGTGCCGACGACACCTCTCGCATGGAGCTGTTCCTGCTGGCGCAGCTCGGCGACGGGGCAAGCGGGAGGCCAACCAGGTCATCTCGAAGGTGCTGAAGCAGCAGGCCGACGGCACCGAGGTGCGCAACGTGAGCGCCTTCGTGCACAGCTGCGCGCGCAATGCGCGCCACAGGTCGACGGGCGGACACGTGTACACCTTGAGTTGTTCACGTCGCATTGGGCTGTGGGCGCACATCAGATCGATGATCGAGCTCGTGCGATTGGTCTAGAGTTGGATGATGAGGTGTTGGGGCGTTGCCCAGTGGGCAACGCCCCAACGTGATGATCATCATCGCGACGTCGGTCCAGTTCGAATGATCGTCGAACGTTCGGCCGATTCGGTCGCGATCGGTTGGGCCAACTTCGGGGCTCGCGCACGTCGGACGTATCCGTATCGTTCGCAGATCGTACGCCCACGGCCCAGCGCGAGTGGCATACCCAAGTATCGCGAGCCGCTCGTATCAGGGTTGGCATCCAGTATGAGCCGACGATCTGAGCGACTTGCTTCTCGGCGTGAGCGGCTCGCGCGCCGCTCGGTGCGAGCGGCCCCGCACTCGCGCGCAGCCCGCGCGCATCTCGCGCGCAGATCGGCGCGCGGGCGCCCGCGTGCGCCCAGAGGTCCAGAGGGCAGCGCGCCCTGGACCCGTAGGAATTCTAATAGGGGGGCCAGCTGGCCCCGTAAGTGCAGAGGCCATTCCGAGTCAGGGGGGGGTCATGGGTCCTGGGGCTTCGAGGCCCATCACGTCCAGGGGGGTCCTGGGGGGGTCGAGTCCAGGAGCAAACCAGTTAAGTGATGTGCAGCGCGCGCAGTGGGCTTGCGGACCACTTCTCACGCCTTTTCGAGAGCCTGCTGCAGCGCGCTCAGCATGCGTCCGCGCGCGATGCGCGGAGGCAACCTGCCCCCCTCCTCCTCCTCCAATGCAGTGTGCAGCTATCTGTTTTGAGCATGTTGGGGAAGGGGCGTGAGCACGATTGATTGGGGAATGGCTCGTGACAGCAACGAGGTGTTGACGCATGCGACGACGACGGCAACCATGACGAGACGCATGGCGGCGACGGCGTCGACGACGTCGGCGACGGCGACGATGGCGACGTCGACGGCTACAAACTGCTGCCAGCTTTGGGGTCTCCTTGGCCCCATCGTTGTCGGCTTCGGCTATCTGCCGACTGTCGTCGTCGTCGTCGGCGTGCCCGCGATCGATGCGACAATCGATTATCGCGCACAATGTCATGACATGTTCACGCCACGCTCTCGCTCACGTAGTTTCATGTGGGCTCATTGTCGACCATGCACGCTCGCATGTACATCGATGGCATCTCGCAAACGCGGGGCCAGCAGCTCGGTGAGCGGCGGCATCGCGAAGCGACAACGTGGTGAGCTTTTCACGAGAAGCTAGCGCAGTGCGGCACGAAAGCTGGGGTGGTGAAGGCGCTGAGCGCGCTACAAGTGGCAGGTGTGCTGCAGGAGGGCGTCCTGCATGATAGCCCGTCAGCCCTCAGACGGCAGTTGCGCGAGTCAGTCGCCCAGCACGGTCATGCAATGACGCCGTGCGGGGCCGTCATTCAGCAGTTCGGCTTGGGGCTGCCAGAACTTCGCCGTTGGGATTATATACACCCAATGGCGTGTCTGAATTACGCGTGCGGCAGGTCGCCACATTTTGCCAAGATCATGGCGGACTGTTGCACTGGCCGCCCACGTCGCATCATCATTTATTTACATCGATGAAGTGTGCCCTGGCAACCCACTTCGCCATGAGAAATCGCGAACACTACAGGCGATCTATTGGGCGTTTGCGGATTGGCCGCAGTGGTTGCTCCAGCGAACAATGGCATGGCCGACTTTCGGCACGATTCGATCAACGTTGGTGGGGAAATTGCCTGGCAAAGTGCCAGGCCTCATGCGCAGGATCATGCGCGTGTTCTTCCCTCCCGAAGGGCACTCGTTCAAGCGCGGCGTCAGCCTCCCCACGCACGACGGACATGAATTCATTGTCACAGCAACGTTTAGTGGATTTCAATGTGACAAAAAAGCTCATAACCAAATTGCTGCCACGAGCGGCGCAAGTGGTACTAAGCCGTGTATCACATGCAAGAACGTGTTCAACCGCGTACCCGATGCAGCGCTTGTCCCTGGCGCGGTGTCGATCCGTTGCTGGGGCCGCGCGTTGCTTGACGAGTACACGAACGACGAGGTCTACGAGGCATGCGACCACATTGCAGCCAGTCCCGTCGATCAGCGAGGCTTGCTGCAACAGTGCCTTGGCATCGAAGTCGTGGATGAGGGCATCATTGAAGATCGGTACCTGAGGCAGATCTATAAGCCAATCGACCATACGCTAAGAGATCCCATGCACGCATTCTTGAACAATGGCATTGCCAACGTTGAGATCGCTTATCTATGGCAGGCGGTTCGCGCTCACGACTTCAAGCTCGAGGTGCTGCAGGACTACATGATGCAGTGGTGCATACCCAATCGACATGGTAAGGTCGATCGCAAGTGGCTTAGCAAGAACCGGTTTGGGACGAAGTGTACATGCCTATCATCATTCTCTGGTATTTTGCTGACCATGATCCCAATCCTCGTGTGCTTTCTTCAGGACGTCGTTCCTCGCGGAAGCCCTCTGCAGGAGCATAAGCGATGTTTTGTTGCGTTGGCAATGATAGTCGGTATATGTTCGCAGATTGGACCGTCAGATGCGATGGAGTACGTTGACGTGTTAGATGGCTTGCTGAGGGTGCACGGCGAGATGTTCACTCGCTTGTATCCAGCTGCAGCGAAGCCGAAATTCCACCATGCCCTGCACTTGCCTGAGAACATGAGGTACGCGGGCAAATTGCTGTCGTGCTTCGTGACGGGGAGAAATCACAGGATTACCAAGCGATGTGCGTTATATGTATTCCGACACATCGACAACACAATGATCAAAGATATCTTTCCCAGGCAGATGGTTGCCTTGGGTTGCCTTCACTGGTGATTTAAGCTTGTTCCAAACACAATACCTTGGCCCCTGGTCTGAGCAAGATGCGCTGGGCACGACATTCCACGTGCCGAACTTGGCCGCGCTACGGCACGGACAGGTCGCCCGCGGGGACACGTTGTAGATGTCCTCGGACGAGGTGGTGGTTGCCGATGATTTCTGGCAGTCCCCTGGTGGCGATGGCATTGTCGCTCGCGAGACGAGGTGTCGCAAGAGCGGGCTGGGTCATAATTGTTGGGAACCAATTGATGAAAGGATCATCGTGGATTGTGATGACATCGTCGACGCAGTTACGTGGTGCATCTTGCAAGGCACGATCCGCCGAGTTATTCCTCCAGCCAGAGTCCTTGCAAAGCAACTGTCCACTGATGGTGATATCATGTTCTAATTCTCGGGCCTTCGTCTCATGCGTGCGCTGTTTCACTTCGTGGTCGCGGATGTCGGTGCTGTTATGATTCGTCGTTCAATGCATCGCACATTGCCCAATACAATCATCACGTCGGTCATCGTATTGCCTTATCGTCGCCAATCACACTCGCGCACGCGCCCCATGTATTATGTCACGTTCGCACTTGTCGCTATCCGTATCGCTTTCGTAGCTGTCTGGATCAGCAACGCTTTGTTTGTTTGGCTCGGATCGTCGATCTCATCACGAGTGCCTCATGTCAAACATTCCAAGTGCCGATGCGTTCCGCCGCGCAGTCCAGGATACCCACGGCGCCATGCCCCCTGAACTCCCGACGTCGCCCATGCAATGGTGCAGAGAGGAGGATTTCGCGCGCCCAGGCGACGTCGAATTCATGTCGTCGTCGGGGCGGGGCCCCCCGTTGCGCGCCCACGCGCTGCCAGGGGCCGCGTGGCAGCTCACCGGCGCCATCCGCGACGACGGTGAGTGCGACAGCCGCGAGATGAAAGATCGTGTACGGCAGTTTGGCTACTACGTGCTCACGTACGCCGACTTCTGCTACGATGATACCATCGAGGTGATGAACGTCCAGGGCGGTGCCAAATGGACGCTCGGTGATGAGCATGGTCGAGCCGATCTGGCCGTGGGGCTCGCGCCAGCTTTGCCATCAGGCTTCCACGCCGTCTACGCGCTGATGTGGCAACCGAAGGCGGGCTTCGGTGACTTCGGCGGCCTGGCCTGCGCGGCGCATGGGACCGTGGTCGCAGCAACGCTTGTGGGTCACATTCCGTCTTGGATTGCCCGTGGCATCAATGCCACTGCAAGCGACCCCGATGCATGCATGTTGTGAGTGGTTGTTCGAGGCGAGGTATCTCTCTATATAAGGACGGTTTCTCTATATCTTGAAACGCATCAGCAGAAACATCATCAACACCACCCTCATCATCATCATCGTCCAACCACTACGTCTTTGTCGTCACCCTCGGTTTTCGACCTCGCAACCCCGCCTGCGCCCTCAGCGTTTGAACGTGCATGTGTGTCCAACAACAGCGGCGCATCGATGACCGATGGTTGTCAAGCTCACGCGTTGTCCTCGCGCTGCCCACTGCATGACGTGCGATGTTCAATTGTCGGTTACACCGTCGGCTGCCGACGTGATTGATTGTCGCGCGACTCGCCGATATCAATGATAAACACCGTGCATTGCACCGCGCAGCATCGACACACGCGAAACGATTGCTTATACACGCGTATACGATACCATTTGACGAACCACAACACACGATGCTCGATGCGAGGAGGAGGGCGAGGAGGAGAAGGAGGAGGAATATGAGAAGGAGGGGGAGGACGGGGAGGAGGGGGGGGGGGTGGATGAGGAGGGGAGGGTGAGAGAGGAGGAGGGAGGTAGTTGTTGACGTTGGCGTCGAGGTGTGATCTTCGGTGGCATTGCCGCCCCCATTGCGTGCAGACCCAATCCGCTCGTTCGGCAAGCGGGGCCCTTCCGTTGCGCAAAAAGATCCGCCCTTTAGTTGTGCGAAAGCGGCGCCCTTTAGCGACGCGTGCACTGTGCCCTTTAGTTGTGTAAGGTGGAGCCCATTGGTTGTGCAAGCATGGGGCCCTTGATGCCATCGAATGTCGAATGTGCATCGTCGTTGTCCACCAGCTGCTCTCGTCGATTGTCGAACGATCGTCGCCGCTGGTCGCAGCTATAGCCGCGCGTGCTCGAAGATCGGAGATTGGCGAGTCTACGCAACCACGCTGAATCTGTACAACGCCTCCCTGAACTTCATCGGTCGGGAGCAACAGATCTTAGGCGACGCGTGGATTGGCCTGGAGGACATCGGATTGCCAACGGGGTGATGTGGAAGAGCGCAGCGGGAAACTACAGAGCCATGTGCGTGCGTAGAAAGAGAGAGAGAGAGAGAGAGATAAAAGGGAGAGAGAGAGAGAGAGAGAGCGAGATAGAGAGAGAGAGAGAGAGGCAGAGCCATAGAGAGGGAGCGGGGGAGGGATGATGCAACGATGACATGACGGCGACGACGACGACGATATACCCGATCTTACGATTGTCGGTATAACGCCGCCCACGCACCCCCCGTCTTCTGCCGACCCCCAACAGGAATCCCGCCAGTCTCGCGCATCGCATGTCTTGGAGGCCGCGAAGAGCCCCCCCTAGGACATCGACGACAGCACTGCTGCGTTGGCGGCGTTGTCTGAACCCGCGCATATCTTCAAGGACGAGCAACGGGGTGCAATGGCGTCGGCCATCTCTTTGTGCATGAAGGGCGGGCGCGCCAGCAGTTCGGGGACCTCGCAGACTCGGACTCAATTGCACCTGTGCCATTACTTAACAGAGGGGCTTTGGGGGATCATTATGGATAAGGACAACTCCTGGGAAAGGAAGAAGGAGACGATGGCCGACTTCCTCATGCAGATCGGGGCGCGTCACCCGTCGGACCCTACGGTCAAAGACGTGTTGGCCACCTTGTCTCATTGTCACGGCCGCTCGCTCCAGCCCGATGAGGCGCGCGACCAGCTCCACATATCCAAACTGAAGATGTCCGCCAAGAGGCTGATCACCCTTGGCCAGATGGCGTTGCTGAACTACCCCTTGGACCCCAAGGACTTCGCGAAGCAGTGCCCGAGGGCGCACGCCGGCGGCGATGGCCCCGTCAAGACGAGGATTGAGCCAATGAAGATCAAGCAGATGGCACGGAAAGATTTGATGCCTGCGAGGTCCAACAACTTGGCTATCGGGGGGGAGGGGCAGCGGGCCGCGGAGAGCTCGTCGGCCAAGGTTGCCAATCGGAAGGAACGAAGCGACGACCTCGCGGAGTTGCTGCTGCGCAGGTTGAAGGACGACGGCGGGTTTCCATCTGGCAAGAGGCGCTACGCCTCGAAGGGCCCTGCAGTCGCGGCGCGCCTCGCGATCGAGGACCAGCATGCCTGCGGGAAGGAGGCGGCCGAGGTGGAGGGGGGCGACGGGCCGCCTGCAGACGCAGCCGCGCCCGCTCCAGCAGGCATTGCGGCTATCGTCGCGGCTGGCAAGAAGGCGTTGGAGAATGCGAAGGGCAAGAGGAAGAAGAAAGGGGACGACTCCGACGAGGATGAGGCCTCCGACGACGAGGGGGTCCCCTTTCTGGGTGGCAAGCCCGCCGCGGCGGTTCCACCCCGCAAAAGGCCCTCCGCGGCGCCTGCCTGTAAGAGGCCCTCGGCGGCGCCGAGTACCGCGGGCCGCAAGAAGGCCAAGGTATCCGAGACCGCGGCGGAGCTCTTGCGGCGCCTCCCGAAGGACTTCTCCAAGAGCTTCTTGAAGCGAGAGGTGGCCAGGCGGATCTCGCGCGGGGCTTTCACCACGCGTGGCTACGCGCTCTTCAAGAAGACAGACAAGGTGGCGGCCTCCGCGGCCCACAACGTGGCCGCCCGCTTTTGGGGCCAGGTGCACGGCTGAGTTGGCCATGTGCACTCGTGCGGTCAGCTGCGTGCGCTATATGGGCCACATAGAAAATCGATTGTCTGGAAGATATGCAATGTCTTGCGTCGGCGCCAACAACTTCCGATTTTCGCAACATGCACGCTCGAAAGCGACATTCTATACTATTGTGTAACAGTCGGTTGTCGATCATACATGTGCTGTATACGTATATAGTAGTTAAAACGCATGCGTAACCTAGATATAACCTGTGCCGTTTTGGACAACATACGTAACTAGTTAGAACTACTTGCAGAAGGTACAACCAGCTTACAACACAACGAACAACAAAGTGGGGCCAGAGAACTACATTTCAAATCGGGTTTTCCCTTGGGGTTTTCGCGTTCACACCGACGACAAACGCGCGGAAACCAAAGTGCGCAGCGCGCGCGCGACTCTGCGCTGCGCACTATGGTTTCTACTTGTATGGTCATCTGTTGGGACGAGAATTAAATTGCGCATCGTTTGGTTTTCGCGCTCACATCGTTCACAAATTTGGAAGAAACCTGTGCGCGCAGCGAAACGTCGCGCGCGCGACCTTGCGCTGCGCGCTGGCTTTCCCGAGCAATTATCAACTGCATGGCCATCTGTTGGGGCCAGAGCAATAATGTTTACATTATGCATGCATTCCCGACGTGGTCTTCGAGTTCGCATGCGTGGGGAGCCATGGCGCGCAGCGCAAGGTCGCGCGCGCGCGCGCGACCTTGCGCTGCGCACTGTGGTTTTCCACGCGTGTGCTAATCGTGTGGCCATCTCAAATTGTACTTAGGGTTTCCCCCATTGATTTTCACGCTGACATCGTGGACACATGCGTAGAGAACCACAGTGCGCAGCGCAAGGGCGCGCGCGTGACCTTGAGCTGCGCAATATGGTTCCCCGCTCATTGTCCAACGCGCGCGCGCGACTTTGCGGCGCGCGCTGCGGTTTCCAACGCATTTGTCCGTTGTACGGCGGGCCCTTGGGACCGGAGAATTAGTTTTACAATTGGTTTCCCCGCGCGCGCGCGCGGTGAGTTCTGGGTTGCCCCCCATAAGCAGATCGTTTTGTAAAGCCAACGACTGCATTGATTTTTGCTTGTGAAGTTGTAAGGGGGCCGACGGAGGCGCGTAGTTCTGCATAGCAGTGTGGGCAATGCAGAACTCCCTACGCGCGCGCGCGGTGAGTTCTGCATTGTCCACATGCAGAACTACGCGCCCCCCTCGGCCTCCATACAGGTTCACAGAAAAGTCCAATTCAGTTTTTGGATTTACAGGGGGATCTTCTTAGTGTGGACAATGCAGAACTCACCACGCGCGCGCGCCGCGGCGCGGGCGCGCGGAGGAAGTTCGGGATTGCCCACAATAAGAAGATCGCCTTGTAAATCCAAAAACTGAATTGATCTTTTCTGTGAAGCTGTGAGGAGGCCGACGGAGGCGCGCACAGTGAGCGCCTTGAGTAAGGAACACTTACTTTTCAAACGGGGCTCGGACGTTCCTTAGGTTTGCATGCGTTCCGCTGCCTTTTTGGCGGCGAGCCCCCCCGGTGTTCCTTGCGATTTTGGACGCGCGGGTTCGTTCTGTCGATCGGGGCGGACGGTTTAAGGAACGGTGCTCCACGGGGGGGCTTGGTTCCTTGCGCTTGCTCGACGTAATGCGACGGCGGTCGCGCATAAGCCCTGCGCCTCTCCGGGCCCCCCCCGTTCTTTGCGGGGCGCGCGCTGGAGTTTTCGCCCGTTCTGCGCGCGGGGGCATGGGGCATTGAGGTCCAGTTCCTCGCAAGAGCGCCCCCCGTTCCTTCGGCCGCGCGGTTCGGAGCTCACTGGCTCGACATAATTGAACGGTGGCTGCGTCATGGTCCAGCTCCGTTCTCGGGCCCCCCCGTTCCTTGCGGGGCGCGCGCTGGAGCTGTCGCCCCTACATGTATCCGCATGCCAAGGCATGGGGCATTGAGGTCCAGTTCCTCGCAGGAGCCCCCCCCCCGTTCCTTCGGCCACGCGGTTCGGAGCTCACTGGCTCGACATAATTGAACGGTGGCTGCGATATGGTCCAGCTCCAATCTCGGGCCCCCCCGTTCCTTGCGGGGCGCGCGCTGGAGCTGTCGCCCCTACATGTATCCGTATGCCGAGGTGGGGGCATTAGTTCCTTATGTCACACCTTAGGTCAAGACCTTCAGTGTACGCCTGCATACTCATTTTGCGCTTTGCATCCATGGGTTTTCATATTTCTGAAACACGTGGCCGCCCAAGGCCTTCGCAATTGGTCACCCCTGGGGGCGCGAAGATTATCGCGCCTCGCGCGTCGCGGCCTGGGCAGGAGAGCCGCCCTTGTCCAGGGCGGCGGCGCAGGGGCGTGAAGTTCACAGCGCGTCGCGCATCGCGGGGCGCGACAATCCTCGCCTATCTACAAGTATGTACTCGTAAGGCTCTGCGTGCGCCGGTTGGTCGGTTGAGTCCAGTGCGTTTGGTTGGCTGGTGCGCCCGCTGGTAGGCAGGTTGGCTGGTTGAAGAGCCGTTTAAGGAGGCCGACGGAGGCCGGGTCACCCGCGCGCGCGCGTGGGGAGTTCTGCATTGTCCAGAGTATAAAAGCCTACATTGACTTCCCGAAACTAAATCTGATTTTTTCTGGAGCCCTGTAAGGAGGCCGACGCAGGCCGGGTCACCCGCGCTTGCGCGCGCTGGATAGTTCTGCATTGTCCAGGAGGAAAAAATCTACATGTTATTCCCAAAACTAAATCTGATTTTTTCTGGAGCCCTTCAAGGAGGCCGAGGGAGGCCGGGTCACCGGCGTTCGCGCGCGCTGGAGAGTTCTACATTGGTCAGAATTTAAAAGTCGACATGTTATTCCCGAAACTAAATCTGAATTTTTCTGGAGCCCTTCAGGGAGGCCGACGGAGGCCGGGTCACCGGCGCTCGCGCGAGCGGGATAATTCAGCATTCTCCGGAATATAGAAGTCGACATGTAAGTGCCGCAACTGAAAATGAATTTTTCTGGAGCCTTTTGAGGAGGCCGACGGAGGCCGGGTCACGGCCGTTCTTCGGCCAATGCTCTTCCCGCTTGCGCGGCGGTTAAGTTCGCGCTTCTCCAGGCCGCGCGCTGCTTTGTATAATCAGTACGTTTCCCATGTCCTGCACGTTAAGCTCCAAGCCCAACATGCGCGCGGATATTGTGGGGAAGCCGTCTGGCGCTCCAGAAAAAGCAACATCGCTTGCGGGCCCGCGCGTTTGACACGATGAAACCTTGCGCTACAGGAAAGGGGGAGCGGTGGCGGAAGCTCCAGCGGCATGGGGGGCCCTTTCGCGGCGCGGAAGTGCGCGTCGGCATTCGACAATTCTCCTTGCGGCACCCGTGGGGCGCGGAGCCCGTTCGGGTGCGTTTCCGGGCTGGCTGCTGGGCAATATACCGCGATCAGTTCTCTTTGTTTCCATTTACAGATGATATTGTATATATAGAGAGAGAGATAGCGAGAGAGAGAGAGAGATGTTTGCGCTGCCGTCAATTATGTTAGCCGCGCCCTGGTCTAGCTTGTGCCCGTCGCGACTCAAAAGTTTGGCTCGCTACGTGCACGTGCGTGCGTGCGTGTGCGCGTGTGTGTGCGCGTGCGTGTGCGCGTGCGTGTTTGCTTCGATTTTGGCGCGCCCGCGCGCGCTTTGGTTACGCAGCGCCGTCTTCAAAGTTGGACGGGAACAAATGTGATTGCGACGCTCTCGCGATGTCGCGACAGGTGTGCGCATCGCCGTTCAGCGGGCGATTTCCCCCGTCGCTCGTAGCGTTTGCGCTTGCGCGGCGGAAGCGCTCGCACGTTGAAGCGTGCGTTCCCTCAGGGCGCGCGCTGCCTTAGAGAAGCGGCTGCTTTCTCACTCGCGTACGCCGGGCGCCAAATCCAACATGTGCGCTGTTTTTTGGGGAAACCCTTTGGGCGCTGTACCAATGAGCATCGCCTGCGGTTCCCCGCTTTTGAATCGATGACACATCGCCCCATGGCAAAGCATGCCTGGCAAAAATCAATGCCCCGGGGAATTCTGAATATTGCAAAGCAGCCGATGGCAAAACAGGCCGTGCACAAATCAGTGCTCAGCTGAATTTTGAAAATTTCAAGGCGCTTCGCCTGTCAATTTTTTTGTGTGTTTTCATTCCGCGGGCCAAGAAGTTAACAGCCATGGCCTGCTAATGGTCGCTGTAGGAGAAGTATGTGCAATAGACCAGTCTTTAGCATATCATGTGTTTGGCAAATCATGCGTGGTACATGCTGCGCTGCTTGCTCCCGCTACAATTTCGGATTCTTGGGGTTCTCCCAGTTGCGCGGGGCGGCAGGACAAATCCCATCTGTTCCAGTCATGTTTTGTGTACCGCTTGAGATGGAGGCCAGTGGGAACCAGTGGTTTTCCCATTGGTAGGCCCCAGCAGACGACAGACCAGTCACGAGATGGCAGATCCCGACTTCACGGGCGCGGCGGGGCTTCGCTATTTCCATGGAGACGGGGGCCAGGGTAGCCATGAGGAGCTGAGGAAGTGGATCCAGTGGGCTAAGCCATCCATGGCCAGCCGAAAATTTGAGGCGACCCACAGGCCTCGGCTCTTAAGATCGTCGATCACCTGGAGTTTGAGGACTACGAGTGAGAAGATGGCGGCGGCAAGCTCGTCGAGTTGCTGCTCAAACGATGGGCACCCAAGGAGCAGGAGGACAATCTTGGTGAGCACCTCGAGGCCGTGTTTGGCCTGTACGGGCACGCGGGCGAAACCGTGGCGGCCTGGTTCGGCGAGGCCAAGGAGGTGTTCCAGAAGTGCTCGGCCAGGGCAAACGTGCAGTTCCCCACGGAGGCCCAGGCGTGGATCCTGCCGCATCGCTGCGGGTTCACACTGGACCGGCGGGCGATCGTGAAGGCGAAGGCGGCGAAGTATACCGCCACGGCGATGGAGGTGGCTATCCCGGCCGTCTTCCCGACATACACCATGCCGAAGCTACGAGGCGCTGAGGCTGCCGCGGTGCTGGCCGACAACGCGGGCGACGCAGATGAGGAATGGCAGTCTGAACTCGAGAGCGTTTTTCTGGGCCGGACCGCCCAGGAGGACGACTTCGCGGACATCGGGGCCCTTTTCGCATGGAGCGAGGGCGGCGCCGAGACCAACGGCCCAGAGAAGACTTTCGTGGAGATGGACGTCATCGACGTGCTGGCGGCTACGTGGAAGGAGAAACGACAGGATATCAATGACGCTCAGAAGGCCTGGAACTTCCAGAGGGCGGACAAGCTGCACATCACCTTTCGCCGCGAGCTGGAAGCGGCCAAGAAGAAGACCAGGCGCCGCGCTAGCAAGGAAGGTGGCCACTGGTCCAGGGAGCGTCCCAAGAAGAAGGGCAAGGGCAAAGGGGAGTTCTGAGGGCGGGGGCCGACCGGCGCCGGAGCGGCGTTTCTGGTCCTGGAAGGCCTTGGAGTACACGGCGCCAGTCTGGCCATTGTCTTACAGCAACTTCGTAAACGACGACAAGCAGAGTCGAGCGAGGGACCTACGGAGCCAATCAGGATCCTCTTCGCCTGCCCCGTCGGGATAGGCGTCGTAGACCCAGGCTGCGGCCGCGCGCTGATTGGGTAGACGTCGCTCAAGAAGCTGTGAGGACGGTGCTGGACCAGATGGGCCTGGAGCTGAAATTCTACAGGGGATCGAATGCGCCCAGGTTCGGCAGTCGCGGCAGGGAGAAGACCAAACGCGCAGTTACTATCCAGTGGTGATCGGCGGCGTGGGTGACCACATCGCCACAGTCATCGCGAAGGGTGATGTTCCCCTGCTGCTGAGCAAGCCCCTGCTCAAGGCCCTGCAAGCGCGCGTGGATTTCACGACGACTAGCATCGCTTTCGACGCGCTAGGCACCCGCGCCGACCTCGTGAAGGCCGACTTTGGCCACTACATCATGCCAGTCGTTGACTTGGTGAAGGAGGCCTACTACGTCGACCAGGAGCCCCACCTAGTCGAGCAGCTGCCCCAGCCCGAGGACCACCAGTCGAGCCAGGTGCCCAGCGACCCGCCGCCGGAGGAACCTCAGGATGACGTGAATGATTCCGAGGTCGAGGAAGCCCCCGGGACCTCGGTGCTAAAGCGACAAGCACGACGGCGATTTCATTTCAGAATCAGATCCAGGAGGCCCTTGGAGCTCCCCAGGAAAAGGTCCAGTGGCGCGTTTCTGAATTGTCTAACCACCGCGGATATTTAAACAAGCCGAAGACACCGACCGGGGTTTTGAAAAAGCGATGATACCATCACGGGCTATGACCTGGCAGACTGACGGATCCAACACCATCTTTCGAATGAGTTGAAGCGTTTCCGACCTCGGGTGCTTATCGTCTGTAATCCGTATACGTGGTGTGGTGGTTTTCCGACTGTGAATGCACATGATTTTGGCGTGGCGGAGCATGCGCGCACGGTACGACAACTACGTACATGCATACGAAGTTGCATCCAGGAAACATATTCACACTTGGATCGCGGAAGCAATGCCGTGTTTGAACACCCCATTCGATCGATAGCGTGGAACATGAATGAAATTAGTCAGCTCATGAAAACGGACGACCGACGTACAGACTGACATGCGTGCGCATGGGTTACGAGAGTTTGGGGGTACACGGTTTATGCAGAAAGGTACGCGTGTGTCGGTATATCCCCAACGACTTGCGACGTGTTTTGAGAAGAGATGTCCGGGGAATCGCGACCGCGTGACGATTGAGGGGAAGCCAAGCGGGGTCTCACGCAGTACTTGGGTGGGCCGAAGCACTCTGGCCTTTTGTGAAGCTATCCTCCGAAGCACCGGTGATCTCGCACAGTTTTGGGCTGTTCACGTGGACGCTCCTCTGAGTATCGACGAGGAGCCCGCGCTCCTGCCTTTGGAGTCGAGTTTTCATGTTTTTAGTGAGCGCGGCAAATTGCAGCTTTTGGCCGCACGATTTTCGCGGTGTTCTCTGCCTGCCGGCCTGGAGGGTGATAGTCCGAATCAGGACGACGACGACGATCGAAAGACGACGGGCGACGACGAAGATCGACAGGCGGCGATCGACGGTCAACGGTCCCCGGACGACCGACGGAGGACGATCGGCGGACGACGATCGACGGACGACGATCGACAACAACGTCGACGTCGACGATCGACGACGACGAGTGAAGATCGGCGACGGCGCGGGTTCCTGCGGGCAGGCTGGCGCTCAGCGTGGCGATCGCCAGCAGCGAGCCAGGCGCGCCGCCGCGCGCGCGGGGCTCGGGCAGCGCCGCTGCGTTGTCGTCACTGCGTCGTCGCTGCGTCGTGGCGTCGTCGTCGTTGCGTCGTCATCGTCACCGCCGCCGCCGTCGCCGTCGCCGCTGCTACCGCCGCCGTCGTCATCGTCGTCGTCGTTGTCGTCGTCGTTTTCGTCGTCGGGCAACATTTTCCCACCTCTCCGCGCTGGGCAAAAGTCGCGACAGCATTTTTGGGGTAATGTTCGGCCTCCTGGGGTCCTCGCCGGGCCGTGGCGCCGTCAGAGAACGACTCTGGATGAAAAAGGGTCCCCGGGAAGGAGCGAAGCTAGGAGGGGGGGGGGCTCGGCTCAGGGGGGACGCATCGACCCGGAATCGCCAACTCATCGTCGACAGGGGCCTGATAACTCACCTCGCCCAGAAACGCGCGGTCTCGCAATCGGGGCTCTATCGCCGTTGTGTGGGCAATGTACCGCCGACTCCAGATCAACGTTTCCCCCCTGAGCTGGTCCCATCCGAACGTTGCCCCTCAAGTCTCCCGTCGTCCGAAGGTGAAACATCAACATAATGAAAAGTTGTCGCAAGTCCGTGTGGATTTTTTCGGATCGGCGCAGGATCCCCATGGCGGCGCCGCCAGCGCTTCTGGTGAGGGGAGGGGCTAGCGGCGATCTAAGAAATCCGTGCGGACCTCCAGAAGTTTTTTATCGATGTGTTGTCTTCCAGTCGTCTCTTGTCGTCGTCTTCGTCGGTGTCGCCGCCGTCGTCCTCGTTCTTATCGTCATTGCGAGGCCGCCTGTTGTCCGTCTCCCCCCCACGACCAGGCCGCAGGGCAGCCCCAGGCAGCGAGCGCGGGGCGGTGTCGCGGGCGCATCCAGGGGCGGGGCCAGCTTGCATCGACCGCTTGCGTTGGCAACACATGTGCTGTGTCAGCGTCGCGGCACGAGCTGCACGCGCCACGCGACCCGGCCCTGCTGGGCTCGGCCCGGCCCCTCCAGCCCGCCGAAGGACTGGGAAGGGGAGGTGTCCTGGCCGGAGCCATTATGGCGCCTCCTCGCTTCTCGGGTGTTGCTAGAGATGTGCCGAGCCCAAGGTGCCCCCAGGATTTCCAAGGACGTCCCCACGGCGTCCAAACCACCCCTCACGAGGCCCAGAGGGCCCCAGGGTTCACAATTGAGCGAAAAGCTGGGGGGCACCTTAGGTAATTGCCACCTTTAGTAATCCCCGACCTTCTTTCAGTACGTCCTCTGGTACCCCCTGTGTCCGCGCACCTGCCTCCGGCCATGATCTGCGAAGCTCCCTCTCAGACGCCCCTCTCTTGGACGCCTGCCCCTCGGAGGCAAGATCGAGCGCGTCGCCAAGGCCTACCCCGAGTTCGGCGCGCTGTGCGCCAACTGCGGCTTGATAGAGGCCCGCCCGTCGCTCGGCTGGCCTTCCGCCGCGGCACCCGGCGCTCTCCGCGGGGGGGGATCCGGGCGGAGGGGGGGCACTGGGGAGGAGAGGGGGAGCAAGACGAACCCTGAATTCCTCTCGGTGCAGGAGAATCACGACGGAAGACTTGGGGGGGGGTTCGGCCCACATCACGAACAAAAAACACGACTTCGGAGTTCTGGGAAGCCTGGGCCGCGACAGAATCGGATCGGCACAGATCGGGGATCTTTGAGAACCTGCAGTTCTGGAGGATGCACCGGGCGCTCAGGAACGCTCCAAGAGCGTTCCAGGACGCTCTGGAAC
>CAUYUJ010015380.1:292500-295000 GCA_963575745.1 Prorocentrum cordatum | reverse complement strand
GGGGGGTTCCACCGAAGGCCCCAGTGGCTGCTCTCGCATGCGGTTCCCCCGCCGAGGGCAGCGTTTCGTGGCCCCATAAGGGGGCTCCACCGAAGGCCCCAGTGGCTGCTCTCGCATGCGGTTCCCCCACCCAGGGCAGCGCCTCGTGGCCCCACAGGGAGCTCCACCGAAGGCCCCTGTGGCTGCTCTCGCATGCGGTCCCCCCGCCCAGGGCAGCGTTTCGTGGCCCTATACGGAGCTCCACCGAAAAGGCCTCAGTGGCTGCTCTCGCATGCAGTTCCCCCACCCAGGTCAGCGCTTCGTGGCCCCATAAGGGAGCTCCACCGAAGGCCCCAATGGCGCAGTTCGCATGCGGTTCCCCCACCCAGGGCAGCGTTCCGTGGCCTCATAGGGAGGTCCACCGAAGGCCCCAGTGGCTGCTCTCGCATGCGGTCCCCCCACCCAGGGCAGCGCTTCGTGGCCCCATGGGGAACTTCACCGAAGGCCCGCCCCAGCGGCGCAGTTCGCATGCGGTTGCCCCACCCAAGGCAGCGCTTGGTGGCCCCATAGGGAGCCCCACCGAAAGCGGCACCCACAACGCGTCACGAACAATTGTTTATGGTTGGGTCCTTCGCCAGAGTACTTCTTATTACTACCACCACTCTCACGATTACTACAAGGACTACTACTACTACTACTACTACTACTACTACGACTACGACTACGACTACGACTACTACTACTACTACTACTACTACTACTACTACTACTACTACTACTACTACTACTACTACTACTACTACTACTACTACTACTACTACTACTACGAACTACTACTACTACTACTACTACTACTACTACTACGACTACTACGACTACTACGCTACTACTACCTACTACTACTACTACTGCTACTACTACTACTACTACTACTACTACTACTACGACTACTACTACGACTACTCTACTTCTACTCGACTACTGCAACTACTCCCACTACTACTACTACTACTACTACTACTACTACTACTACTACGACTACTACGACTACTACTACTACTAGTAATACTACTGCGACTACTACGACTATTACGGCTATTAATACTACTATTACTACTACTACTACTACTACTACTACTACCACTACTACTACTACCACTACTACTACTACTACTACTACGACTATTGCTACTACTACTACACTACCAATGCTACTACTACTACTACTACTACTACTACTCTACTACTACTACTACTACTACTACTACTTACTACTACACTACTACTACTATTAATACGACTACTACTACTACTACTACGACGACTAATACTACTACTACTACTACTACTACTACTACTACTACTACTACTACGACTACCACTACTACGACTACGACTACTACCACTACTACTACTACTACCACGACTACTACTACTACTACTACTACTACTACCGCTATATCTACGACTTCTATCAGTACTACTACTAGTGCTACTGATATGCCGGCGACCATTATTACTACTACTACTACTACTACGACTACGACTACTACTACGACTACTACTACTACTACTACGACTACTACGACTACTACTACTACTACGACTGCGATGACTACTAGTAGTACTATTACGACCATTAGTACTAGCAGTATTATTGCTACTGCTACTACGACGACTACGACTACCATCACTACTACTCCTACTACTACGACTACTACTACTACTAATACTACTACTACTACTACTACTCCTACTACTATTACTACTACTACTACTACTACTACTACTACTACTAGTACTACTACCACGACCTACTACTACTTACTACTACTACGACTACTACGACTACAACTACAATTACGATAGCGACTACTACGATTACGACCGCTAGTACTACTACTGGTACTACTACTGCTACTGCTACTACGACGACGACTACTACCACTACTACTACTACTACTACTACTACTACTACTACTACTACTGCGACTACTACTACTACTACTACTACCGCATAGACCACCCTTCGGGTGATAAGGAGGTGAGGGGGGGGAGGGACCAACGCCGCACTCGATTGATCTCACTATCGAACTCACTACCGATCTCAAAATCGATCTCAATCGATAGATCTCACATTCGATCTGACTATCGATCTCACAATCAATATCACAATCGATCCCACAATCGATCTCACATTCGGTCTCGCTATTGATCTCACAATCGATATCACAATCGATCTCGTGTTCGATCTGACTATCGATCTCACTATCAAACTCACTATCGATCTCACGATCGATCTCACATCCGGTCTCACTATCGATCTCACTATCGATATCACAATCGATCTCACAATCGATCTCGCATTCGGCCTCACTATCGATCTCTCTATCGAACTCACTTTCGATCTCATTATCGATCTCACTATCGATATTACAACCGAACTCGCAATCGATCTCACATTCGGTCTCATCATCGATCTCACTATCGAAATCACCACCGATCTCATTACCGATAGTGA
>CAUYUJ010015380.1:232500-277500 GCA_963575745.1 Prorocentrum cordatum | reverse complement strand
CTACGACTAAGTCTACGACGACGACGACTGCGACTACTACTATTGTTACTACCACCACTACTGCTACTAGTACTACTCCTACCACTAATAATACTACTACTGCTACTACTACTACTACTACTACTACTACTCCTGCTACTACTACGACTACTACTACGACGACTCATATTATTACTACGACTACTACAACTACTACCTCTACTACTACTACTTCTACTACTATTACTACTACTACTACTGCTATTACTGCTGCTACGACTACGACTACGACTACGACTACTACTACTACTACTACTTCTACTACTACTACTACTACTACTACTACTACTACTACTACTACTACTACTACTACTACGACTACTACTACTACTACTACTACTACTACTACTACTACTACTACCACTACCACTACTACGGCTACGACTACTACTACTACTACTACTACTACTACTACTGCTACTACTGCGACTACTACTACTACTACCACTACTACTACTACTACTTCTACTGCTACTACTACTCGTCTACGACGACGACGACGACGACTGCGGCGACGACGACGACGACGCGCGCCGTCATTGCCAGCAGTTGGCCCTGCGGGGCCGCGTCCTGGACTGTGGCTATCAGCACGTGCTTCCCTCTTCCGATGTCCTCGTCTCCCTTCAGCGCGTCCCTCGGGCGCGCTGGTTCCTCGGATCGCCGCTGGAGCCCCCTGGCGGCGCTTGCAGCGCCGCCCCTGGCGCGCCCAGCGCACCAGGGAACTCCACGCGGAGCTCCAAAAGTTCACATTCATGCCTTTTTTGTTCGTCTATGATGATGGTAGGTTTGGCCACATCTTGGCATCGCTCGGACGTGCGCCTTTTTTCTCGGCGAGGACCATCGAGGAGCATCCTGGATCGTCTGGCCCCCTCCCAAAAAAGGCACGATGCCAAAAATGCACGGGGGGTGGACGTTCGAGCGATGGCCCGCACAGCTGGGTCGAGCGGACGAATGTTTGCTTCACGTGTTGCCACACGCGCGGTGGCTGTACCACGCAACGCAATACCCCAGGCAGCTGCGGCGGCCGTGCCCCGCAGAGGGCCCGTGCCGCCCTCAGACTCTGCACAGGGCGTCGGGGTGGCCCCCAGCGGCTCGCGAAGGGCGCTGCAGCCTCGAGGGGAAGGCCCTCCTACGGACGTTGCGGCCGCCAAGGCTTCGAGAGCGGAGCCGCGAGCGGGCGCCCACTGCGGTGCCCGGCCTGCGGCCGCCGCAGGCTTCCAGGAGGGCCCCGTGGCACGGCGGCGCTGCCCCGAGACGCTGTCGCTCACGCGGATGTCCAGTCGCCCCCCGACGGGGGGGTGCGACCACCACGAGGGGCCCCGCCGGGGGGGCCCGCGTCTCGCTGTGAAGGAATCACGACGGAAGATTCAGGCAATCACGAAGGAATCACGACGAAAGAAACACGTTTCGCTGCGAAGGAATCACGACGAAGGAATCACGATGTTGAGCCTCCGGGTGCCCTGGGGCCGCTAAACACCGGCCCAGACTGAAGCCCAGTCGAGACCTCTCGGGGTCGACGCTTTGAAAAGCACTGCGACGTCGGAGATCTGGGCCCCAGCGCCGCCGGAGCGTTGCTGCGCCGGCGTGCGCCCTCCGCAGAGGTGCCTGGTCAGGCCCTGCGGACCGTGTCCCTGTTGTCCTTCCTCGCCGGTCGTTGCCGTGCCTGGTATCTCGATGCCCTGGGAGCGGGCGCGAGCGCAGGGACCAATCTGCGACCAGGCACATGCTGGGGAGGTAAGTTCGAGGAGGTGGATGGGGGAGGGAAGAGGAGGGCAGGGGAGGATCAGATGGGGAGGAGGGGAAGGGGGAGGGAGGAGGAGGGGAAGGCACAAGAGGAGGAGGAGGAGGAGGATGAGTAGGAGGAGGAGAAGCCTTCTGCAGCTCGCTGCCAGCACCCGCCGCCCCCCGATACTTACGTGGCGTTCCAAGAAGGGCCTCGCCTGACGAGGGATCGAGAAGTTGACGGCATCTCTTCGTCTGCGGAAGGCCGGCGGAAGTAGCACGAGGGCGCCTCTGCCAGCGGAAAGCCGGCGGAAGTTGGCGGAAGCAACATTTTCGGAAGACGCGTAATTAATGGGGGGGGCGATAAATGGGGGGGCAGCGAGGTCTGCCGACAAAAAGATCCCTTTAGGGCCCCTCAGAGGGAGTTTTTAGGGCCCGAAAAGGGCACCTTTCTTCTCCCCCTCTTTATCGCCCCGCCAGTACTTCGCGCCCAACTTCAAAAGATGCGCCCCCAGGAGATGCCAATAGTTGGGGGGCGCAGGGTTTCCAGGCTGAGCCATGTGTGCATATGCCATTCCGCTCAGCCATCCATCCCCCTTCGCCCCGTCCCTCGCCTCCCCGCGCCCTTCGCTTCCCCTCATCACCCCCTCCCGTCCTCTTCCTCCCCATCCGCCTCCCCTTTCACCGTCCCCATCTTCCCCCCCTCCCCCCATCACTCCCCCTCATCCACGATCCCGTCACCTCTTTTTGCCGTTCCCTTTGTCCCAATCCTTTTCTCTCCCCCATGCCCATTCTGCGCTTCCCCTCACTCCCCGTCGTCCCATTGTCATCCATCCGTGTGATGTCCGATGTCTGCCTGAAGGCCCAAGAGTTTTCAATGACCTTCCAAAAAGAGGGGGAAACATTCGGAATGGATGAGCATAGTTAGCCAGGATGTAGGTCGAAACTCCATTCTGAGGCTCTTGGGCCTCTTGGGTCTTTGCACTTTCCCCCTACTGTGTCAGCCTCTTGAGTCTCGTTCGTCCCCTTGCCTTCGCGGAGGCACCAGCACCCACGAAGCGGGCGAGGCATTTCTAGGCGCCCCGCGTGCAGCAGTGGGGCCGAGCGAGCAGGGGGGGAACGAGAGGAAGTGTTGTCAGGATGGGTGCCAAGACGGGGCAGAAAGCGGCAGAGGTGCAGGGAAGGGCAAGGATGCCAGACGGGAGCCCAGACCCGACCGAGAATCGATGATCGAGGGTCGAGGGCAAGTCGACGTGTTGGTCTTTCGGGGGCCTTCGGGAGGCCTCTGGATGCTTCCGAACTCAGACCCCCAAGAACCTCAAGAGGCTTCTTCAAACTTCCGCAGGCCCATGCATCTCGCCATTGCGAAATCGAGACAACATGTGGTTTGGGCCTCTGGAGGCCCCTGGGCAATGACATACCAGTAACAGATGAAAGGAAATTGTCCCCAGGTCAACCCCATCCCAGGAGGGGGAGGAGAAGCCAGATGAAGAGGAAGAGGAGGAGGAGGAGGAGGAGGAGGAGGATAAGGAGTCGAAGATGAAGAGGAAGAGACAGAGGAGGAGATGGAGGAGACGACAAGCAGAAGATCACGAATGTCACCAACGAAGGGCCCTACGGTGTGCTCTCTCCTTCTTCCTGGAAGTCGGCGGTGCTCCTCCAGGAGGGCAGGTTGGGGAATTGGGAGTTACTGGTAGTTTTCTAGCAGTCCTTGACCAAGGACGGCAAGGGATCGGAGGAATGGGGTCAGGACAGAGGGCGCGAAGCGAGAAAAGTGGGGGGGGGGCGTTCGTTGTGCAGTTTCTCCCCTTCGCCATCTTGTTGGACCTCTACAGGCCTCCAGGGAATTCTCTGGCCAGACCTAGCACATGGCTCGGAGGGCAGGGAGGGGAGAAGGGGCACTGGCAGGGGCAGGAAGTATGGAGGGGCAGAGATCGAGCCGGGGATGGGAGCCACGCTGACAAAGGGACCACGCTGGGCTCAGGAGGACCTCCGACTCCTGGGTCGCTCCTCGGAGCTGGGCCAGGGAGCCCACTTAGTGGCCGAGGCCAGGCCGTGGCGAGGAATTGCCTTTGCGTTCCTTGTCTGGCGGCGCGATGGGCTACAAGAGACGGCGATGGGCCAGGGGCGCGAGATGACAGGACGGGAGGCCAGTCGAGGAAGCGCAAACATGGATGAAGGCGCGTGGATCAGCGACGGGTCCCGCTTCCATGCAAGATCGGCGCGCTTCGTCGCGGCCAATTTGGAACAATTCGGCGATCGAAACGTCGCCGATCGTTCAGGGTTGAACGATCTACGCGGTGTCAGAAACCAACGCCAGGGTCGTCACGACACGAACTTGCCGTTGGCGGGAAGGACACAGAGGCAATCTGAGCAAGGTCGCCGAGCGGCGCGTGGGGGGGGGGTTCACACGCGAGGAGTTTCGTGGCGCTCAGGGGCGAGGAGGTGAGGTCGGAAAAGAAGCACAGGCTGCATAAGCATAAATTTCCAAAGGTCCGCGCGGATTCCTCGGAGCTGCGTTGGACCCCCCCTCCCTGGCGTGCGGAGGGCGCCAGTGGCGGCGCCAGAGGTGCCGCCAGGGGATGTCCATCGCTGATTCATGAAATTCATGCGGACTCAAAGGTTCCTCATTTCCAAAGCGTTGAACTATGAAGCACCTTGGGCTTAGGAGGGGCTCTGTTTTTTGGGCTGTTCCTCAGATCTAGGTTGAGGCAACCTGCTCCTGCCCGAGGCTCGCCGTGGCCAGAAAGACCCCATCCGTTCTTCATGTTGCGCGCCTTGTGGTAGCACGGTGGCTGTGTTCCGTTGTGTGTCCTGCTGCGGGGGGGACGGATGGGGAGGGGAGGCTTCTCTGGAGCTTCTCGTTGTCTTCCTGGGGCACCCACCTCGGACGCGAATTGCTCCGCCGAGCTCCCCAGAAGAGGCTCGGCTGAGCCATCCGGGGGCCGTCTGTGCGGGCCATGGAGCCGTCATGGGAAAGGGGATCGGATCGGATCGGATCGCCTGTGCGGGCATGCGCCCGGGCATGGCCTCGCATGAGAGGCAGCGCGCGTCGGAGGCGTGCTCAGGATAATGCGTACCTCACGAGTTGATGTTCCGATTGTTCCCACTGTAGCCCAATGTAGTGAAATAGTTTCGTTGAAATCATGGGAGAGGGGTACGGCCGGTTCGTCCGGTGCATCCCACATCCGAGCGTTATACAACAGAAATCGCGACGTACGGTGTCGATGAGTTTTCGGCATCCAGGGACTTTCATCGGGCCCGAGGACCGACAGTCAGCAACTCGGGATGAAAAGCCCGTGAAGGGGAAGAGGTCCAGATCTCGGGGGGTTCAAGTTGTGAAAACAACAACAGCAACAACAACAACAACAGCATCAGCAACAACAACAACAACGACAACAGTCACTTTAAGACTGTTCGCTCTCATCGACTCGCGTACCATTCAACATGTAGGTCCTGTCCCATGTCTTCGATACCCGCCCTCTTTGTCTTCGATCGTCCCCCCCCTTAAGGGTATCTCTTTCTTACATGCAACGTGAATGTCGCGAAGCCCCTAAGGCAGGGGAAGAGAGGACGGATGGAAGGAAAGGACAAGGGGAAGGTGGGTTGCTGAAGCGTGCGTCCTCCATGAATCGCGAGGAGGTCTCGAGCGCTAGCACGATTCCAAATGCATCGTGAGGAAATCCAGCGCGAGAGCGTGATTCTACAGGCTTACGCCACATCCGCCGACCCCTTGTATTCCTTGTGATAGCAGCGCGAAATCGTCAAGCATCATTAGTCGTTTTCTCTCGTCTTGCAATGTCTGGTCCCTGCAGCGCGGCATTCAATGCAGCTTACCTTTCGTCTGTAACCTTCGTTTAGGATGCAATATCTTATGATAGCATTCAGTGCAGCTTACCTTATGGTTGTCTTACTTTGAGATGCAAGGGGCTGGGCTCCGGCCCGCCCGCGCCGCCCCTAAGGGGCCTGCCGGTCCGTGAGGCGTTTTCCCACAATCGGGGAAGCACGCGAGACCTTCTGAGAGTTATCGGTGAAACTCTCACCACAATTTGGAAGACCTGGTCAGCTCCCCGTCAGGCGGTTTTCCGCAATCGGGGAAGCATGCAAGACCTTCTGAGAGTTATCGGTTAAGCCCTCAGCATTCGAGAGAACTGGACGTCCCAAATGGTCCCAAGACGGTTCAAGAGGGCCCCGAGACAGTCCAAAAGAATCCCTAATAGGCCCCAAGAGGACGGCCCAGAAGACCCAGGGCAAATCAAGAGTGATCGGTAACGCAGAAAGCTCATCACGCCAAGGCTCCCAACGGCGAAAGCGGGGAGAGACGGCTTTATCCCGATACCGTCAAGACGGCCGAAGAGGGCCTTCTCTTGGCGGCCTGTTGGGGCTCTCTTGGCGGCCTCTAGGGGCTCTCTTGGGAAGCTCGTGGTGCTTTCTTAGGCCTCTCTCGGTGCCGTCTTGAGGCCCTTTCGGGCCGTCCTGGGGACCTCTTGGCCAGCCACCAACAGGCTTCCAAGAGGTCCGCTCCCAAGAGGCCGAGGCGGAAGGGGTGGAGGGGGAAGGGGGGATGGATGGGGAATGAGGCAGAGGGGGAGGAGGAGGAGGAGGAGGAGGAGGAGGAGGAGGAGGGAGGAGGAGGAGGAGGAGGAGGAGGAGGAGGAGGAGGAGGAGGAGGAGGAGGAGGAGGAGGAGGAGGAGGAGGAGGAGGAGGAGGAGGAGGAGGAGGAGGAGGAGCAGGAGGAGGAGGAGGAGGAGGAGGAGGAGGAGGAGGAGGAGGAGGAGGAGGAGGAGGAGGAGGAGGAGGAGGGGAGGAGGAGGAGGAGGAGGAGAGGAGGAGGAGGAGGAGGAGAGAGAGGAGGAGGAGGAGGAGGAGGAGGAGGAGGAAAAGGCTTGGGCTCCAAAGCTTGGCAGGCACCGACCCCGATTTTGGTGTGACCTGCCAGGTGCAGCCTGAACCTCACGCGTGCCTTGTGGGGCCGCGACATACTCACTTTCTGGCACTGTTACCTATCCCTACCTTCTCATTTACGAAGTACGGCAGGCAAGCGTGCCTGCCCCGAACCCGCTTTGGCACAGGCGGCGACGCCAACGCCGAGCACGTGCAAGGACTCTCCTGAGAGCTCTACGCGCGGTCGATCTCCTTCGGTCACATCACTCAGCCCACAAGCAGTCAGAGATGTTTTCGACACGGGCAGCTGGGCCGAAACCGGGACTAGTTTGGCACTGTGAGAGGTGCCATCGCACAGTCAAGGGCCATCATTGGAAGTGCTTGTGCGGGCAGCATTTCGATAACAATCACCAGCAGGGCGGACCATTCATGCACGCCAGCGGACGTAATCTGCAGGAAGTGCCGCGTCCTAGAGCCCCCAGTCAGGGGCGAGGGGCGGGCAAGGGCAAAGGGAAAGGAGTACCAGCAGATGACGAAGCAGCTACGCTCCTTCATCGCGCGCATCGCCCCCATCACCAGGGCCGAGAGCAGCTCGATGCCGTGGGCCGCCGTCTACGAAGAGCCACCTACCGAGCCGACAGCAGTCAAAGAGTTCAAGACCAGGATCTACAAGCGCATGGACAGTCTTGCCTCTCTCGCCATCGCGGCGCGTGAGGCTGACAAGGCTAACGACGGCATCATAGCCGAGCTGGCCTGCCTCAAGTTTATGGTTCAGAACACCAACAAGGCCACCACTCAGTTGTCCAAGCTGCGCCAGATGAGAGACTCAGCGTGCGATCGTCTTCGCTCCACTCGCGAGCGCATCACCAAGCTACAAGAGGACGAGCGCCAGATCTCCAACGAGTTAGAGGTCATCCAGAACAACATCGCAGAGGTCAAAGAGCTAGAGCAGTACGAAACAGACGACATTTAAGTCGACGGCGATTGGATCGGAGTTAGAGTTTCACTTCAGCGCGCTCCAGCCGCCCACCACCATGGGCATGGTCAACCCATGCCGCCTGGGCCTGTGCCAGGCCCGCTTGGTGGAGCCATGCCGTTGCCGCCGCCCCCCCCAGCCTCCCATGCAGCCTGTCCAGCCTGGATGCCGCGGAGGAGGCGTCTCTGGGTTGGGCAAGGGCGCTTGGCCGCCGCCGCCGCCGCCACCGCCTGCTTACGCGGGCACGGGCGCCGCGGCCGCGGCGCAGCCAGCGCCGGCAGCTCCACCAGGCCAGCTCGACCAGATGATGATGATGATGATGATGATGATGATGAAGCAGATGATGATGGAAAGGTCCTCGCAGCAAGAAGAAGCCATCGTCCAGCTCGGTATGACAGCCCCGGGCATGCAGCAGGCAGCGAGCGTGGGGGGTCAAGGGCCGGCGCCAGCAGCCAGGGCTGCGCCGATGGCCGCATCTCCCATGCCTGGCCCAGCGGCCGCTGCAGCCGCCCCTGCGGCGCCCCCCGCATCGCCTACGGGGGCTTCGCCGGCGCCTGTTGCCGCCGCACCACAGCCAGCCCATCCTATGGAGGTGACCCCGCCCAGCCATGGCCGCACGCAGGGCTCTCCGACACCGCCGCCAGCGCAGCCAGATCCGATGGCGCCGATCGCGCCATCCAGCTACGGGCCTCATCCGACCCCGCACCCACCAGCCAAGGGCAGCTCGCAGGCCGACCCGTACCAGGAGCTCAAGGAGGAAGTGAAGAAGGAGGAGGACACGCGCGAGGAGGGTCTCCACGACGCCGAGGAGCCTGCGACTCGGATTCCCTTCCCGCGCACCTTGGAGGGCATATCACCCACCCAGCCGTTCACCCCGTTCTCAGCCGAGGAGGGCCCAGCGTTGCAGGGCCCGCCGAGTGTGACCGACCCGACGGACAAGACGGTCATCGATGTGGGGGACAGCCAGCCGTCTCAGATGACTGCCAGCCAGGTAGCCCAGGCTGTCCGCGCGATCGAGACGGCGCACCGCAACGCGGCCGCAGAGGCTGCCAGCCATGCAGCCGCTTCGGCGGCTGGAGCCGCCTCCAGTGGACCGCCGACGGCAACCCCACTGGATCCCGACACGGCCAGTCCGCCTCGCAAGCCAGCGATGGGGCCCCGCCTAGAACTAGCCAGTTCCAACGAGCGCCAGCCAGTTTGGCTACAGAGCGCCATTTTGGCTACAGAGCGCACCCTCTCTTCTCCCTCATCGAATTCACCTTCATCGTGCATCCTTAGTATGCCTTACGTGTACGTGCATCTCCACTCCCAACAACTCATATCAGGCCATTGCCAGCCTGGAAATTGTGTGCCAGTGTTTTTTTTTGTTTCCACGCCTGGGTACGAGGCCAGCTTGCAATGCATGTGTGTTGCTGAGGGTCCAGTGGCATATCATGTAATGCTCGCTTCTGCTGGCTCATCTTACCATGTTCGGCAGCTCCCGAGCCCGAGCGACAGCTATGGCCCTAAAAAGGTCGGTTGGTTGGACAACGGGAATTTCGGTCATGAGGGGGACTCATCTCAGGATCGCGTTGTGCCAGTTGCCGCCCTGTCTACTAGCCTGCGCTCCGTCCCCCCAGGGTCCGAGGGGGATTTTGACCTGCATTTAGCGCCTGACGGAGATGGGAAAATTCAGGCCTGTGGGGCTTCTCACCGTCGCGCGTCTCAATACTCGGATGAGCCATTGAGCTCACCTCCGCGCCCTCGGCGCGGTTCTAGCTTTAAACCTACACCTGCAAGATGTGGGAGGAGGGCGGAGAGATGGAGGTTGAGGCGGTTGAGGAGAGACACTACTGCGCATTGCGAGGCCGGTGTTTTTGGCCAGGTTGAGCGACCGTTGGGTAGCCACGCGTCGAACCCTAGTCACTACCTGTCTTCGCCCACTGTGCCCAGTGACCCCCCCCGAAGCTGCCCTGCATGCCTAAGCCCGCCTTGTGCTCGACGCTGCGTTGCCCGAGGAAAAAACTGACCTACCCAGACGTGCTTTTTGCGGATCAGCCGCCTGTTGCTGTATACCATTGCCTGCAAGCGCTTCTCACACTGTATACGGTCGTTCGCTCGAAGCTTTAAGCGTGTCTCACCCCTCTCTTGCCCACGCGCGGGCGTCACTCTACAGTTCTGCAACTTAAGTGAAGGGGTTGTATTGAAGTATGGATATCTATCGATTTTCTGTGCTGATCTGTCGTTGGTTCTCGCTTTCTGTGGCGAGCCGTGCCATGGCGGTGCTACATCGCTGTCTCATGAAGGCTCGGTGTTGTCGTCTCCTACGGGGCCCGCTCCCCCCATGTTGGTGGAACCCAGGGCTGCCCCTGTCGCCCCCGTCAGCCCGAATGTCTGTCTCGCTGTCCCGGGTGGACCCACTGTGTCTGACATTGTTGCTGCTCACCAGTTTCCCGAGCCGTGTCCTGACGTGCCCGACCCCTTCTGTCCTTCCCCCTGAAGCTCGGCTGGCCCTCGAGTTTTGTCCTATGCGCGAGGGGACTTGGGGCTCTCTGCACATCTACACGGATGGATCTGTCAAGCACGGCGACGATGAGATAGCCGCGTGGGCTTTCGCCATCAGAAGAAAAGATAGCACAGGATTCTCTTATGCTGGAAGGTTTTCTGGCAGGGTGGCACGCACTTGTAGGTCTGTGCCGAACCACGCCCTTACGAGTACCGACTCCGAGTTTGCTGCGCTACTCTGGGCTATCCTTTTTCTTCTTGCCTCCCCCGACCACCTCCCCGTCCACTTGGAAAGTGATTCCTTGAATGCCGTCCGCACCTTGAATGGAATGCAGGGCCCCTCCCACCTTGACCCTCTGGCGAGGATCACCGCTTCCCTCTGGCTGGTGCTCTCGGCGAGGCGCTCTTGCTTGCTCACGCACGTTAAGGGTCACTCGGGCCATCCTTGGAATGCGCTTGTGGATTTTTTGCTAAAGGCACCCTACTGGATAAGGTCGCCCCCTCGGTGCTGCCCGACGGCCTCATCGAGGCCACCTTTTACCATCTGGGCCGCGACTGGGAGTGGCTCCATGAGCTCTCGGGCGACCATGCCGCGGTTTTTCCCCATTGGGGGCCCTCCGTCTGCACGCCCTTGCCTGCATGCTGCGCGGGCGCGGATCACGTCGCCAAATTGGCCCGCGTCAAGACGGTCAAGTCATCAGGAGAGCGCGTGTCATTGCTTGTCTGCCAATATAACGCCAAGTCGACCTCCACCACGAAGGCTTGGGGGGCCAAGGGTCGGGCTCGGAGGGCTCGTAACAAATCGCTCCGGTTGCAGTTTGCTCGCATGGGGGCCCAATTTGTTGGGGTTCAGGAGGCCAGAAACCCCAGAGGCATGCGCTCTGCCGATGACTTCTGGGTCGTCTCGTCCAGTTGTGACAAGGATGACGAGTGCGGGGGGCTGGGCGTAGAGCTTTGGATCAATAAGAAGTTGCCCTACGCTACTGCGGGGTCAAGAGAGCTCCGGTATGCCCTGCCCCACATCAAGGTCATCCTTGCATCCTCCAGGGCGCTGCTGGTCCGCATCTGCGCGCCTGCCTTGAGGCTTGTTGTTGCCGTGGCCCATGCGCCCCGCATCAAACGACCCACTCACGAGATAATTGAGTTCTGGCGATCCTTGGGCCCGTTGTTTGATAAGTGGGCCCCCCGACTTGTCCTCATAGACGCCAGCGCGCGCGTGGGCTCCATTCTATCCACGGTTGTGGGAGACCAGGGCGTTGTGCAGGCCCAGGACTCCAATGGAGACGAGCTCCGCGAACTGGCTTCCTCATCCTCTTTGCATCTTGTGAACACCCTCTTGCCCGATCCAGAGAGTGGGCACACCTTTGTCGAAAATAGAGGCGCCAGACACCGTGTCGATTACGTCTTGGCAGACCAGAGTTTGTTGTTGACTGCAGCCAGTTCCAGGGTGCACTATTCTTTCGACAACGTCATGTCGTGTCCTGATCATTGCCCACTTTCGGTGCGCTTTGAGTGGGCCTGTGAGCCCTTTGAAGTCCAAATTGGCCGTTGTCACAAGATGGACTTTCGTCGCCTTGCCTCGGATGTTGATCAGGCAGCGTTCCAGGCCAGCGTGGCCCAGGCAGCGTGCATCCCTTGGGACACTGATATCAATGTTCATATTGAGCTCTTTTCTTCCCAGGTGCTTGAGGGGGGCGCTGCTGCCTTTGCGTATCTAGGGAAGGCCCCAGTCAAGCCGTTCGTTTCCTCGCCTGCCTTGTCCCTGATTAGTTGGAGGAGGGGTGTCTTACGGGCCCTCAAAAAGCTGCATCACCTCCAGGCTGCTAAATCACCCGTCTCTGATGCTCAGTCCGATGGGTTCACTTCCCCCCCCCTCCGTCTTTGCCGCTCGCTCTCTTTATCGCTTGGCCAAGCGATTGGTTGTGGGCGACCTTCGACAGATTGCAGGGGGGACCTTCACCCAAGGAATGACCAGGGTTGCCGAGCCTTTGGAGCAGGCGGCGCACCGACTCCGACGGAACCTCTTAGATATATATTCGTTCGCAGATGTGCGCGTGCAGTTCTTGATTTCCAGCAAGCGTGAACTTGCGCGCGTGCTTGAGCAGGATCGGGCGTGGTACCTCGAGAAGTGCGCACAGGATATCCAGATTTCGGCTGACGCGCGTATGCCGCGCCAGCAAGCTCAGCAGGTCAGAAAACTTCTGGCCGCAGGCGGCCGCAAGGGGGGCAAGTTCCAGGTTCCGGATGCGTTGCCCATGATGCCCCCCCCCCCCCCCACCACCACCACCACCACACCTCTTGCAACTCAGGAAGCCCAAGCTGTAGGGATAGAGGCCCAGGATCGAATCCTCACGTCCCAGGCTGAGATAGCCAACCACATGCAGTTTCACTTTTGTACAGTGGAGTTCGGCCAGAGTGCCACCTTGGACGATGTAGTCAGGGCCTTTAACCAAATGCCTGAGCTGCTTCCGGCCACAGTGTCACGCGATGTGTCTGTCCTCCCCAGCGCGTTGGACATTGAGTGGCTCATGCGAGCCACCAAGGCGGGCAAGGCCCCTGGGCCCGATGGTTTCCCCGCGGATTTGTTGAAGGTCGCCCCCCCGAGATATTGCTAATGGTTTGTGACCGTTTTTTGCCAAAATCGCGTTGGCGGCCCGTGAGCCGATTGTGTTTAAGTTGGGGGAGGTCACTTTTTTCTACAAGGGGTCAGGCCCTGCCCAGCTAGCCAAAGCCCAACGGAACATCACCATGGCCAGCACCGTGTGCAGACTTTACCATAGGCACGTGCGTGCGCTCGCGTTACAATTGATGGCCCAGTGTCTCTTGGCTGAGCAGTGCGGTGGGGTCGCTCACAAGGGGCCCGATATGGCTCTCCACGGGGTCTTCCTGGCTTCCCAGGCGCCCATCCAGGACAAGAGGTCCCTGTTGTTGCTTTCCTTGGATTTGGTTGACGCTTTCTATAGTGCAATCAAGCAATTCGCCCTGGACCTTCCTGGGGAGGAGGAAAAGCTCCGTGACGCGCTGGAGCGCGTAGGTATACCGCCGCTTCTGCTTGAGGGCGCGAAGGGTTTGTTGGCTGCGCCCGAGCTTCTCGAGGCCAAGGTGTCAAGCAGCCACCTCGTGGCCCTCGTTAGGGAGACCCAGAGAGGCACGTTCTGGCGGGTGAGAGGAGCAGGGAACTATGTCATCCCAGGAGGCGGCACGAGACCTGGCACGGTCCCTGCCACTGATGTGTTTAAGTTGGTGTTTCGCAATGTGTTGCTAAAGATCCGTGCCAGAATCAAGCCCCTTGCATGTAGCGTCAGGGAAGCACTCTCGGAGCCTGAAGAGTTTGTGTGCGCCACCGAGCAGGATTGGCAAGATGCGCAGCTCGACCTCTCATTTGTTGATGACCTGACTGCGTCTCTCTTTGTGCGCGTTGCTCACGCCATCCCTCATGCAGCCTTGGCTTTGGCTGAATCGGTCTACATCGCGGTCCTTTATGTCGGGCTTCGCCCCAACGCCGCCAAGACTAAGATGTTGGTTGCTCTGCGTGGGACTGGGTCTAGGGGGGTGCCTGGGTTCTCGGACAAGTCCCCGGAGGCCGTGGTTTCTGCCAAGTGGGGTTTCTCGTTCCCGATTGTCCAGCAGCACAAGATCCTCGGGGCCTCGGTCTCTTCCTCTGGCCCCATGGCGCCAGCAGTTACTGCGCGCGTGGCCAAGTGTTTGGGGGCCCTGGGGCCCATCAAGGCCACGGCGGCGCCGAGGGAGGCCCTTTCCCTCGGGGCCAAGACCCTCTATTCCGAGGCGCTTGCCGCTTCCGTCTTGTTCTATGCGGCTGGGGTGTGGCCGAAGGTCACAAGTGCTCAAGCTCGGAAGATGTGCACCACGCACGTGGCGGTATACAGATGCGCTCTCAACCTTGCCAGCACCAACAACGCTTCTTCCCACGAGCGCAGCGCGAGTGTTCTCTCGAGAGTTGATCGCCTTCCCTTTGATGTTGTGATAACCATTGCCAGGCTCCGTTATCTCCGACGACTCATGTTGCATGCACCCCCTCTTGTTAGAGTTTTGGTGGATGTCACTTGGAAGTGCGAGGGGGCCTGGGCGCAGCCCCTTGTGGCCGACTACGCGCGGTTGAGGTTTCACACGGAAGCCCGTCACCGACCGGAGGATGACTCCCTCAAGGGCCTCTTTAGGTTTGTTTGGGCTCACGCCAAGGCCTACCAGTCCTTGGTCTCGGCTGCCATCATTAGAGCCAAGCGGGCCTCTCGGGGGTGCCTTTAGGCTCGCCACTTGGGAAGCCAACTTGGACCAGGCTGTTGTGGGCACCCAGTTGGAGGCCCCCCAGGCCCCTGCCATGGTCTACCAGTGCCCTGACTGCACCTTTCAAGCTTCGAGCCCCCAGCAGTGGCGCTTTCACCGAGGCAAAGCCCACGAGCCCCCTGGGGCCCCGACCAGACTTGCTGTTGGTTCCTTATGTCAGATTTGTCTGTGTGTTTTTTGCAACAATCCTCGTTTGGCGCAGCATTTGCGCAATTCCCCCACCTGCAGGGTCTCTTGGGAGAGGTCTGGTTTCTTACCCAGGGATGAGGAGCTAGGTCAGGCTCGTGCCGAGTACAAGCAGGTCACGGCGCTCAATCGCGCCAAGGCTCGACCCGACCATTACGCGGAGCGACCACCGCTACAGTGCTCAGGCCCGCCCATGGGCCCCAGGGCGCGGTGTTCGCGCCAGCGGGCGCGGGAGCTAGCGGAGACAGTGGACGGGATTCCGCCCCCTCCTCCCCCCTCGCCTGCCTCCTTTCGCCCGCGTTTGCTCCCCTTTCGTCCTGTCATGTATGTCCTCCACTTGTTCTCGGGGCACCGTCGTGAGGGGGACTTTCAATGGCACTTGGAGGCCATGGTCGACACCTTCCCCACTAACATTGCGGTCTCAAGCGTGGACGTCGCCAACCGCCGCGTTCATGGGGACTTGACAGTGGAGAGCACAGTTTGGCTCTGGAAATTGTTGCTTCGCTCGGGCCGCGTCGCGGCGATATTAGCTGGGCCTCCGTGCGGGACGTGGTCCGCTGCACGTCATCTTCCCATCCCTGCTAATGCCCCTGGGGGTGCTCGTCCTCCCCGCCCGTTGCGCTCGAGGGATGTGCCATGGGGTTTTGGACAACGACTGCGCGCGAGTCAGCGCAGCTAGCACTAGGCAATGACCTGCTCAGGACGACGTTGAGGTTTCTCTACGAAGCCTGGATCCATGGCATTCGGGCCCTCATGGAGCATCCTTCGACACATCCCAGGGCCCCAGAGGCTCCGAGCTCGTGGCATTTACCCCAAGTGCGGCGCTCATGTGCACTTCCTGGTGCCAAGTTGCTTCACATCAACCAGTGTATGTTCGGGTCCCCCAATTTAAAACCGACCACCTTTCTGGCTGTCCATCTAAACGCTATGAACACTATACTGGCAGCCAAGCCTGGGGGTGGGCTGTGTACCCATTCTCGGCCGCACCCGGGCCTCATGGGGGTTGGTGCTGACGGCTTGTGGCGCACCTCACATGCCAAGCAGTGCCCTTCTGGTCTCTGTCGTTTCCTGGCTGCCAGTATATTGCAGGAGACCAGAGTGAGGTTCCCGCAGTTGTGCCGCGACTCTCCTCCGCCTCGGCTCTCACCTGCTGACCTCGTCAGGCCACCACTCCAGTGGACCCGTCAAGACGAGATCAGTCTACGTGGGATGCTACAGATTGGGCCCACCACCGACGGATGGGACCCTCCTCTTGGGTTGAGGAGATTTGCGGCGCCACTGGGTCCTTATCTTACGACCACAGGGTTTGCCACGGACTGTATGTTGCATCAGTCGGGTTCACGACAAGTCGCGGATGCGATATAACCACGACGGTTGCTTGCTTCTCTCTCTCTCTCTCTCTCATACACACTATATTGGGGGAAAGTTGCAGAACTGCGAGTGTCGCGTGCCAGGCACGCTCGTGAATGGCTCTAGGGGGAAGGTGACGCCAGGGTCAGGACCCGACCCTTGCAGGATGCGCCATCCTTTAAAGGCAGTACCTCGAGAGTGACGCCAGGGGCCCACGAGGGTCTGGCTGCCCCCGCCTGGGGAGCATCGAGCGTGTTTGGAAGGGGGAACGCCTACTCTTTTCCCAATTATACACTATTCCCTTTTCCCGTCCCCTAAGTCTCGTCAGCTTTAAGTGACAGTACCCCGTGCCCGCCCACTGCCAGAGTGGGCCTGCGCCATCTGGCGCTCGAGGCTGTGGCATCCGCTCCGTGCTGCTGCTGCTGCCTCTGCCTTGTTCTTCACCCAGTGGTCCTCTCGCCCTCTTCTCGCCATCACGCGCTTCGACCCTTCTTGCGCTTCGACCGACCGACCGACCGAGGAGGAGGAAGAAGAGGTGGAGGAGGAGGAAGGAGGAGCAGGAGGCAGTAGGGGGAGGAGGAGGATGAGGAGGAGGAAGAGGAGGAGGGGGAGGAGGACAAGCTAGGTGCGCTCGCGTCATATCTGACGTCCTACCCCTCCCTCCCATCCCTTACCATGGCGCTGATTTTCTCTATCCGCGGACGCGTGTCGTAGCGGACCTGTGGCTCCGCGCGCGCGTGCGTAGTGGGTGGTGGTGCGCGTGCGTGCGTGCGTGCGTGTGTGCGTGGTTGTGTGGTGGTGGTGGTGGTGGTGGTGGTGGTGGTGGTGGTGGTGGTGGGTGGTGGTGGTGGTGGTGGTGGTGGTGGTGGTGGTGGTGGTGGTGGCGCGGTGGTGGCTGGCGGATGGGCGCGCGAGAAAAGGCCCGCGCTGGGGCGAGAACGCCATCCTGAACGACGGAGGCCAAACACCGATCCGAAAATGAGGCCCACGCTGCAGCGGGAGCACGATTCGGAACGATTCGGGAGCAGAAATGAGGCCGGCGCCTCAGCGAGAGCAGCATTTTGAGAGAAAAAAAAACGCCGGCGAAAACCCAACTCCCGGGAATCCAGTGTGTAAAAAAACAGTAGGGGGTCGGCTACTTTCAGGCCGCCATCGGGGGAAGAGGGAGAGTAGTATTCATATTGAGTAATTGAAGAAGTGGAGAAGAAGGAGGAGGAGGAGGCAGAGGTGACAAGTCGTTCAACGCCACGGCTCTCGGGAGCGCGGGGAGTTGGAAACAAACTGAACGCCAAGGCTACCGCTAAGAACGGTGACGTAACGAGTTTCGATCACCAAGGTTGCGATTGCGCACAGTGGTGTGAAACATCGCTTCCAGCGCCAAGGCTGTGATTACGCGAGCTATCGCGGGCAAGTCCTTGAAACGCCCTTTCCGTTCCCGTGCTGGTCCACGTGACGGAAAGAACCAGGTACGAGTGATGACGTTGTGCTTGGGCGAAGACCTCGAGGGGGGGTCCTGGGGAGGGGGGTGGGGCGGATGGATGAGTGTGAATAACCGCTCGGGGCGTGTTGGAAGCTTCTTGGGCGCTTCTTGGGCCGTTTTGGGCGCTCACGACGGTCCAAGAGGGTTCAAAACGGCCGAATATACTTGCAAGACGCCCAAGAACGCTCCGAGAGAGTCCAAGACCGCCCAAACTTGCCCAGGAGGGCTCCACGACTCCCCAAAAGGCGCCCACGGGGCGCCCCCAAACGCTAAAAAACACTGGTTTTCCCAAGGAAAACGTGCATTTTGAGCATACGCGAGTTTTCGGCCTCCACGGCGTCGATGACGGCCCAAGAGGCCCCAAAACCCGCTCCAGGACGGCCCATGATGCTCCCAAGAGGATCAAAACAGCCCGAGAGGGCCCCAAGACGACCCAAGAGGCGCCCAAGACGGCCCAAGAGGGCCCCAAAACGGCCCCAAGAGGGACCACGGCCCGAAACGTCCAGCCTTTCGCTCCAAGAAGCTCCCGGGAGGCCCTCAACAGGCCCCCAAGAGGCTCCCCAAGAGGCCTTCGGAGGCCAAAATCATTGGTTTCACCGCAAGTTCATTGCACACCGATGGAGTCATGCATGGCACAGCGTGTTGAACGGATTATCCAGCAGCTCGCAGGTCTCTGATCAGGAAATGATTGATTCATTGACTGATTGATTGGTTGGCTGGTTGATGAGTTCATGATCGATTCAGTCATTCACTCACTCATTCATTGATCCATTGATTCATTGATTGTTCGATTGATTGATTGATTGGTTGATGACCGTGCGGGGGTGTGGCGGCAAACAGAACATCGTCGTCACCATCATCATCATCATCATCATCAGCACGCTGTCCGTAGCTGTGTTGGCTTCGAGTGGTCCTTGGATTCTCGTTGCTAACCATTTCTGAACGCTTCCGGCCATGGCAAATGGTGCCAGCAACGCCAATGATCCCACCCCGCTTGCAGTACCTGGCTCCAGAGCTGCAGGCGGTGATGGGGTTGTGAACAATGAGGCCCTCCCTCTCGCAGTACCTGGTTCCAGAGCTGCGGGGGGCGAGGGGGCAGCACCAAAATGGCCACATGTGAAGTGCAACGGCTGCGATACGATCGCCAAATGGAAGAAAATACGAAGCATGAAGGTATGGGAGCACTACCAGGAGTTCATGACGGACCAGGACGACTCCTTCACGTGGGCCTACACGTGCGTGGAGTGCCTGGCGAAGGAGCTTGAGTGCACCGAGCAGGAGGCAAAAGCACGCATCCTGGGAGCCTCGGCGACACCTGCGTGGGCACGGGGGCGGAACGCGAAGTTCAAGGCAGCCTTCCAGAACCGCCGGGAGGAGTTCCCGGGCAGGAGCCGCGATGGCGCGCGTACCCTGGTTCGCAACGACTTGGTGGAGGTGCTCGAGCCGCTCGCAGAGTTCGCGGCCAGAAAGCTGATCCAGCTGAAAGCACGGCAGCAGGGCATCGAGGAGTACGACAAGCTGCTCGTGGAGCACCGCGCCGTGAAGGAGAAGGACAGGGAGCTGACCATCATCGAGGAGTTGGAAAATTGGGACCAGGTGCTCGAGAAGCCCAACGCGCCGCTGGCCTTCCAGGGCAAGGAGGGCGCCGAGCAGACGTTCAACGCCGCCCAGTGCTCCGACGAATGGGTGAACGCTGACTTTGGGGCGCTCGGGGCCTGGCACGTCTGCCTCCAGGGCTGGGGTGGCCAGTGCCCACCGTGCGGGGCGGTCATGCCGTCGAAGCAGTGGAGGCGCAAGTTCGAGGGCATCGGTTCGTCAAAGCAGGAAAGGCACTGCGTCTGCTGCCAGACACGCTTTCGCACGGGCCACGGCATGCTCGTCGAGGTGCGCACCGTGGGCGTTTCCACCTTCATGCTCGCAGAGGTGTCCAACCAAGACGTCGAAGACGTGCGTGCCATGTACCTGGATAAGAATCTGAACCCCAAGAACCACAATGACCTATGGCAGAAGATCCCGGACTTCACGCCGATCGACCCCCGGGACATCCTGCGCCCAGTTGAGATGCACGAGCTGGCAATCACCGAGGGGTTCGACATGGGCGCGGTCAGCAAGTTCGCGAACGCCCAGAGGTTGAAGGCAGTGCTGAAGTGGGACTGGGACCAGATCTTCAGCCTCCTCGAGTGAGATGCCGTTGAGAAGCCGCTGAACCCAAAGCCTCTCGCAGTACCTGGCCCCAGAGCTGTGGGAGGTGGCGGGGGGGGGGGGGGGCGGCGAGTGCTCTCGGCGCGCGGCCATCAGTCATGTTAGATGCATGTCATATTCTTTTGATGCAGTCACGATCCTCGCTACAGACACAGCGCGGCCAAAACCAAAGCCCTCGCAGTGCACGGTTCCGGAGCTGCGGGGGCGGCGGTTGAGGCCCCGCGGCGAGTGGCGCATCGGGGCGGAGACGAGACGGCGACGAGGCAAAAACACATTGATTTTCTTCAGGTGTTTGAAGGGCTTGGGCCATGGAGGGCTCGGAGGGCACTCGGAACCATCTCGGGGGCGTTTTCGTGAATTTCGGGCGCGTGTCGGAGGCCATCATGAGCCATCTACCGCTATCCTAGATTATCTCGGAGGCCATCTTGGGTTCTCTGAGGCTTTCTTGGAGCCGCCCTGGGCCATCTTGGGCTCTCCGCCTACCCAGCCCGCCCCCCCCCCCCCCCCCCCAGGTCGAGGGGGGGGCGAGCCGGAGAAGGAGGAGGGCAGTAAGAAGACGCGGCTTGCTAACCACCCGCGGCCGAAAGGCCGGCTGGGTACGCGGCGCGAGGTTCCGGGCCACTCTTCGCGCCAAGGCGCGTCGGCGCGTGAGACAGGAAAAGAAGTCCACGTTTGGATGGCGTCGGGTCTGTTCCATCCATGTCTGAGGTTCCTGATGCCTCTCGTCCGCCTGCCTCGTCTTTGCATTTGCGCGTCTCCTCGTCGATGCTCCGATTTGCATTTTTTTTGCCCGTCGTTCCTCGGGGCCCGGGTAGCGCGCCTCGCCGCCGCGGGCGGGCGCAGCTCGGCAAGAGGAGGCGGGGGGGGGGGGGGCAGGAGGAGGAGGGCGGGGGGGGGGGGGGGGCGGAAAAGGAGGATCAGGAGGAGGCGGGGGGGGGGGGGGGGGGAGGAGGAGGAGGAGGAAGAGGGGACGAGGAGGAGCAGGAGGAGAAGGAGGAGGAGGACGAAAAGGAGGAGGAGGAGCAGGAGGAGGAGCAGGATAAACGAGGGGGGGAGGGGGATGCCGACTGGCGCCGGGGATGCCGGCGGCTTTGGGTGACCACTTGGATCGGTCAAAGAAGCAGCTTCTGCGGGGCCGCGCAGCGACGATCCATGGATGGGCGTTGCGCGAGGATGAGGACGTTGGAGATGAAGAAGAGGCAGTATTGATGTATCTGCCGAGACTGATTGTGTTGGACTTCCATACGAAAGAGTGGAACCTGCCAGGATGGGAGCCGGGGCTATATCCGATCTTCCCATCGAAAGGGCGCCAATGGTTCTCGGACGGATATCGAAGCACCCAGTATTAAGTGTGAAACGCACGCAGTTCATGATCACCCCAGCTTTGGCAGCAACGGCGCACTCTGCGCAGGGCCGGGCCATGGCCGCAGTAATGGCGGACCTCGGAACAGGGCGCGGCGTGAGTTGGATGTCAAGTTACGCTGCCATCGCGCGCGTGCGGAAACGGGAGAATTTGTTCATTTTCAAGCCTTTCGGCAGGAAGCCGCACAACGCGGGGGAAATGCCAGGCGCGCAGAAATTGTTGCGGGTGCTTCGCGGGGAGGATGTGAATTGGGACGAGTGGGGAACGACGCTACTGCCACGAGGCCAGCGCGAGCGCTGCCGGCGGAGGTTGTTGGTAGAGGCGTTCACAAAGTGCGAATTCCAGAGAGAAGAAAGGCCGGCGTTCTGCAAAGAGTGTTCGGCGGAAATGAAAAACGCGGACGAAAAATGGTGCGCAACGTGCAAAGGGTGGGCAACGAAAGCAGAGGGTGACGACGCGGCGCGGCAAGGTAGCGGCCGGAACGCAAAAGTCGCGGAAAGGCAAAGCGAAGTGGAACGAGAGCGTGGAACGAACGCGCCCGCGACGCACGAACGACAAGCGCCTGTCGCTGTATGACGGAAAGGCGGAGATGTCAGAAGCTCAGAAGAAGCACAATATTACGGGGGAGAGGCTCTGTCAGATATGCGCGGAACAACGAGAGAGAGAGAGGGAGAGAGAGAGAGAGAGAGAGAGAGAGAAAAAGAGAGAGACAGAGAGAGAGAGAGAGGTGCGACGGGGCAACGCGGAGGCAGCGAATCGCAAACGGAAAGCGGAGGCGGACGCGAAACCGCTGACGTGCGCGACGTGCGGTGGAGCGTTCTCGGACACGAAACATTTGAAGCCTAACCGAGTGGAAGATCATCGAAAGGCGAAAGGAGCCAAAGTGGTGCGCGGGGGCTGCAAGGACCTCGGGTTCACAGCCCGCAGTTGCCAGCCGTATCAGTGCAGCGGCGCGCGCGAGAGAAGGCCACCGAAGCCGGCGCTCCCCGACCCGCACAATGCCCCGCGAGACCCCAAAAAAGGCACCCTGAAGTGCAAGACATGCAAATGATGTCGAATCGGGCGCGCGTGCTGGTGGGGAAAAGGAGGACGGAGACAGGCGCATGGAGATGAGGCGGAGGATAGGGGGGGCGAATCATCGAATCTGACGAGGTGAAGCGGACGAGGAACACGAGGAGGGGGACGAGGAGGAGGGGAACGTGGAGAGGGTGGAGGAGGGCGAGGAGGAGGGGGACATTGAGATGAGGCTCTGAGTTATGGTCTATGGGTGAGAAATTCTTGTACGTGTATAGCGATATATGGTCTATGGGTGATAAGTTCTTGTATGTGTATAGCGATTTCGCGGCGCGCCTTTCGGGGACCTCTGGAAAACAGTTTTGAAGCCACCGGGGGGCCGAGGTGGACAACGACGGTGAGGAGGAGGAGGAGGAGGGGCACACGGAGGAAATGAAGGATGGGGGGGAAATAATCGACGAGGATAAGGACGAGGCGAGGGAGGAAGAGTGTGGAAGAATGGGCGAGGGGCTTCTCGCGGGACTTGTGGAGGCAGTTTCGAAGCCTCTTGGGGGCCGTTTTGGGACCGTTTGGGGCCCTCTTGGGGGCCTTTTGGGGTTTCTTGGGGGCGTCTCGGGGGCTTCCTGGGGCCTCTTGGGGTCTTCTGGGGCCGTCTTGGGGCGGAAGGCTCGGATTGTCGGTTCAAGCTCTCCCTCTTGGGCCCCTCGTGGGGCCGTCTTGGGGCCCTTTTGGGCAGTCTTGGGGGCCTATTGGGCCGTCTTGGCGCCCTCTGGGGCCGACTTGGGCGACTCTTGGGGGCCTCTTGGGCCGTCTTGGAGCGGTCTTGGGGTGCTCTTGGACGGTCGTCAACGCCGTGAAGGCCGACAAGTCGTATATTATCACAATGTACGTTTTCCCATGGGAATAACACAACTTTCAACTCGTAGGCCCTTCTGAGGACTGCTCTTGGAGGCCGCTTGGGCCGTCTTGGAGGTCTCTTGGCTCGTCATGGGACCATTTTGGGCGTCCTGGAGCGCTCGTGTGGCGTCTCGGGGCCCTCGTGGGCCGTCTTGGAGGCGTCTTGGGACCTTCTTGGCTCGTTTTGAACCCTTGCTGGGGCCAAAAAAGCCCGTGAGTCGCTCGTCCGGGGCCCGGGGAGGGGGGGTCAAATCGCCGGTTTGGGGTCCCTGGGGGGAACTTTTGGGGGGGGGAATTATCTCACACGCCTAGAGACCCACGAGGGGTTGGCGGATTCCTGAATGTCGAGGGCTCGGCGTTTGAAGTAAGTTGCAAGGGAGTCCCACACGAGAGCGCGATTCCTGCATAGATTGAGGAGAAGTCCCGCGCGAGAACGCGATGTGGCAATGAATTGTGAGGAAATATCAGGCGGGAGCCGTTGTTGTTGTAAGTCGGGGGCCAGGGGCCCAGTTTGGTGATCCCACACTGTCCCTTTTAAGAAACAGGGTGCGGGCCCCAGGGGGAGCATCTTAGTCGAAAAAATACCTTGTCCTGGAGGGAGGGGATCGACAATAATTATTCCTTAGAAATGAGAGCTCGACGACAACACTAACAACAACAAACAACAACAATAACAACAGCAACAACAACAACAATTTTAAGGCTGTACGCTCTTACTTGCCCGCGAGTCATTCAACACGTATACCCTACACCCTCGATGCCCGCCCTCTTCGTCTTCGATCACACCCCTTTCGGGGGGATTATTTATCTTTGCTGGGGCCGGCGGGCTTAGATGTACGGGCAAACCGGAACGGGCGGACAATCCTTCGGGGGCGTACATCTCTCTGCCCGCCATTGGAATTGGCGCGGGCCCTGCAAGAGGAGGAGGGGAAGAACGAGGGAGAGTGGGAGGAAGGGGAGGGGGAAGGACGAAGGAAGAGGGAAGATACCACGTTGTGAAGGCGTCCTTGGCGCGCGCGTGGTTCCTGAGCGCCGAAACGCAATTCCAGAATAATTTGTGAGGACGTCGCACGCGAGAGCGCAGTCCTGAGTACATTGTGAGGAAATCTGACTAAGTTGCGAGGAAGTCTCAAGCGGGGGCAAATTGCACGGAAGTCTCAGGCGGGAGCGGGGGTCCTCACTAAATTGCGAGGAAGTCTCAGGCGGGAGCGCCGTTCCTGAGTCAATTGCGCGGAAATGTCAGGCAGGAGCGGGGGTCCTGAGTAAAATTCGAAGAAGTCTCAGGCGGGAGCGCCGTTCCCACGTAAATTGCACGGAAGTCTCAGGCGGGAGCGGGGGTCTTGATTACATTGCGAGGAAGTCTCAGACGGGAGCGCCTTTCCTGAGTAAATTGCGCGGAAGTCACAGGCGGGAGCGGGGGTCCTGAGTAAAAATCGAGGAAGTCTCAGGCGGGAGCCGTTGTTGTTGTAGCCCGGGGGGCAGGGGCACAGCTTGAGCAGGAAGACTTTCCTTGAGAAAAAACAAGGTGCGAGCCCCGGGGGTGGCACTTCAATCCAAAAAATCAATGTGCACCGGTGGGGGGGGATCAACAATAATTATTCTTCAAGAATGAGAGTTCAACAACAACAACAACAACAACAACAACAACAACAGCAGCAATCAGTTTCAGACTGTTTGCCCGTCTCTGCTGGCGTGCCATTTAATATGCATATCCCAAACCCTGGATACCCGCCGTCTTCGTCTTCGATCGTCCCCCTTTGGGGGGTATATTCATTCCCTGCCACGTGTGGTTGCTGAAGCCACTGAGCGCAGCGGGGCCACTGAGCGCAGAAAGTGGGCCACGAAGGGCAGCGAGGGGGCCACGAATGGCGACAGCGGGGCGACGAAACGCATGCGTATGGGACCACGAAGGGCGCGAGCGAGCGAGGGCCACGAAGGGTATTAATCCGGGGCCGCTGAGGGCAGCGACGGGGCCGCTGAGGGCAGAAACGGGGCCACGAAGGGCAGAGAGGGGGCCACGAAGGGCGACAGTGGGGCCACGAAGGGCATGAATATGGGGCCACGACGGGCGCGAACGAGCGGGGGCCACGAAGGGCACTCGCATATGGGGCCACAAAGGGCGACAGCGGGGTCACTGAGGGCAACAACGGGGCCACGAAGGGCAGCGAGAGGGCCACGAAGGGCGACAGCGGGGCTACGAAGGGCATGCGTTTGGGCCACGACGGGCGACTGCGAGCGGGGGCCACGAAGCGCATATGATGCGGGGCCACAATGGGCAGCGACGGGGCCACTGAGGGCAGCAACGGGGCCACGAAAGGCAGCGAGCGAAGGCGACCGCGGAACCAGTACGGGCAGCGAGGGGCATCGAAGGCGGGCGAAGGGCAGCGAGCGGCGACTGCAGTCCCTAACGGGCTGGTCGGGCGGGCAGGCCCTGACGGGCGGGTCGAGCGGGCGGGTCGTTGAAGCGTAAATTTTGTTTTTACCGCCAAGCAATATGTAGCGGGAGCGCGATTCCTGAGTGTCGAGGAGCGGCATCTGAATAAATTGTGAGGAAGTATCAGGCGGGAGCCGCGATTCGGTGGTAAGTTGCGAGGAAGTCCCAAGCGAGAGACGATTCTTCAATTCGCCGGCCCAACGGGCCAGAGGCGTGCTAAGATCTCTGGTACCTGGTTAATAATATTTAGTTCGCGCGCGCGGAGCGGCCCTTGGGGGCCCCCGGACGAAAAGTACCCCGACAAGGTCCCGGGAGAAGCCACCAGAGCACTCCAGGGGAAGGCCATTTTTCGACAACCCTCACGAAGATCGTGGCCCCCGAGGGGGGAGCCGCAATCGACTACCCCCCCTCCCGCCCCGAGAGGCCCCCAAAAGCCCACCAAGAGGCCCTGGGGGCCCCCAAGACGCCGCCAAGGAGCCCCAAGAGACTCCCAAGAGGTCCCCAAGAGGACCCCAATGTGCCCCAAAGAGGGCTCCAGGGCCGGCGGAATGAGCGAAGCGATTGAATACATATATAGTGAGGAAGTATTCAGCGGGAGCCGCGATCCGGTGGTAAATTGCAAGGAAGTCCCAAGCGAGAGCGCGATTCTTCCATAAATTGTGAGGATGTATCAGGCGGGAGCCGTCGTTGTTGTAAACCGGGGGGCCAACGACACAGTTTGACCTTCAAGACTTGCCCTAATAAAAACAGGGCGCGAGCCCCGGGAAGGGCACTTCAATCGAAAAAAGTAATGTGCACCGGACGGGGGGGATCAACAACAATTATTCTTCAGAAGTGAAAATTCAACAACAACAACAACAACAACAACAACAACAACAACAACAGCAACAGCAACAGCAACAGCAACAGCAACAGCAACAGCAACAGCAACAGCATCACCAACAACAACAACAACAACGACAACAGTCAGTTTAACACTGTTCGCTCGTGTCTGCTCGCGTGACAGCCAACACGTATATTCCAAACCCTCCATACCCTCCCTCTTCGTCTTCGATCGTACCCCCACTACGGGCATATATTTCTGATGTGCAGCGTGTACTTCGTGCAGCCCCTAAGGCAGGGGAAGAGAGCACGGATGGAAGGAAGGGACAAGGGGCAGGCGGGATGCTGAAGCGTGCGTCCTGCATGAATTGCGATAGCGCGATTCCCAAATGAACCGTCAGGAAATCCACAGCGAGAGCGTGATTCCTGAATGTCGAGGCCCTCCTTTTGAATAAATGGCGAGGAAGTCCCACGCGAGAGCGCGATTCTTTTATACATTGTGAGAAAGTCCCGCGCGAGAGCGCGATTTGGCAATGAATTGTGAGGAAGTATCAGGCGGGAGCCGTTGTTGTTCTTTGTTGTTGGCGCTTTGGCGCTCTCGCCTCGGCGCCGGCTACATTTTCATTACAGATGAGGCTCACGCTCAAGCGATCAGGGGGGGCGCCAAAACCGGCCCCCCAACAACAACAACGCTCCCGCTCGAGATTCCCCCCTTTTTTACTCTGGGCCGGTGTTCCTGCTCGCCGCTGAAAGTCGCCGTCCCAACAAAACCAGCGCTACCGCTCGAGACTGCCTCCTGTTTTCTTGGACTGGCGCGCCACTCGTTCTCTCATCGGCGCCACCCCCAGCAACAACAACGCTCCCGCTCGAGACGTCCTTTCTTTTTTACTCAAGGCGGTACTCCTCCTCGCCGCCGAAAACCGCCGCCCCGACAAAACCAGCGCTCCCGCCCGAGACTTCCTCCCGTTTTACGCTGGACTGGCGCTCTATTCTTTATTGAATTGGCGCCGCTCCCAGCAAGAACAACGCTCCCGCTCTAGGCTTCCTCCTTTTTTCCTCAGGACGGTGCTGTTCCTCGCCGCCGACAGCCCCCGTCCCGACAAAACCACGGCTCCCGCTCGAGACGTCCTCCTTTCTTACTACTCAAGGCGGTGTTCCTCCTCGCCGCCGACAACCGCCGTCCGAACAAAACCAGCGTTCCCGCTCGAGACTTCGCTTTGTTTTACGCTGGACTAGCGCCTTACTCTCTTCAGCATTGGCGCCGCTCCCAGCAACAACAGCGGCCCTGCTCGAGACTTCTTCCCTTTCTATTCAGGGCCAGGTCCTTGCCTCGACGCCGACAGCCCCCATCCCCACCAAGGCAATCCTGTCGCTCGATACTTCCTTGTGCTTTACCCTTGGCTGGGGCTCCACTGGCGGTCTCGCATCGGCGCAGCAAGGCGCTGGCATGCGTTTTCGAGGCGGGATCTGTCGAAATTCCTCGGAGGAGGTGTTTGCAAGACCTCATTGGGCGGGAGATCTGGGAATGGGAATAACGGGTCCCGCTATAGAACAATAGTCCCCCATGATGGGGATGGTTATCATGATGGTCGCATGCTTCGTGTGGCATCGCCCACGAGGGTAAAATTGTTGATGTTGTTGTTGTTGTTGTTATTGCTGTTGAGGTTGTTGAATTCTCACTATTGAAAAATTGTTGGTCCCCCTCTCAGGTGACCGTTGTATGTGTTCCGTTGAAGTGCCTCCCCCAGGGCTCGCACCTTGTTTTTTTATCACTGAAAGTCACGGGGCTCAAACTGTGTTGTTGGCCCCCAGTTTACAACAACAACGGCTCCCGCCTGATACTTCCGCACAATAGATTCCCAATTCGCGCTCTCTATGTCCTTACAATTTGTATCTGAGTCGCGCTCTTGCGTGGGATTTCCTCGCAGTTGATTCAGATCGTGACGATGCGCCCTCGGCGCTCTGGAATCACGCTCTCGATTTGGCTTCTCTCACAGTTTACTTGGAAATTGCGCTATCGCTCGAGACATCCTCGCGATTCATGCAGGACCCACGCTTCAGCAACCCGCCTGCTCGACCTGGTCGCCTGGGCCCGCCTTCCCGACCTGCCCGCTATGGGTCTGCCCGCCCGATCTGCCTGTCTGGTTCTACCACTTGTTTTCTGCTCCTTGCCCCCCTCCTGCTAATTTCTCTCGTGCTCCATTCTTCTCCCTCTCCCTTCTACCTGTCTTCTCTTCCCTTGCTTTAGGGGCTGCACTACATGCACGTGGCAGGTAAGCAAGATACACCCCGAAGGGGGTACGATCGAAGACGACGAGGGCGACTACCGAGGGTTTGGGATATACAGATTGATTGACACGTGAGGAAATAGGAACGAACAGTCTTAAAATTATTGTTGCTGTTGTTGTAAACTGGGGGCCAGCAACACAGTTTGGTGGCACCTCGCGTTTCCTTGGAACATGATCGACCCACGAACCCGGAAAGGAATATAGAAATGTAAGACATGGCAACTGTTCAAAGACACTTGATTGGGCGACGGGCAAATGCAATGCAGAATGTATCGATCTTAATGTACTGTGCCAGGGGCTGTGCTGTGCTGCACCGTGCTGAACTGCGATGTTCCATACCGCGATTGTGCTCTACATAGTGTCGTGGATCGAGTCTTCCTGAACATCCGAGTCCTGACCGAATTGATCTGGATCTTAAGCTCGAGCTGACTGAGCAGATGGTAGCTGCCCCAGAACTAATCGACAGGGGGACATGCCAGGAGGACGCGCCGCGGAACGTCCCAAGGGACGCGCCAAGCGACGTGCCAGGGGACGTGCCATGGGCACGCACCGCGTGACGTGCCAAGCGGACGCGCTACGGAACGTGCCAATGGACGTGCCGCGGGACGTGCCAGGGGGCGCGCCACGCGACGAGCCAGGGGGACTCGCCAAGGGACGCCCCAGGAAACGTGCCAAGTTGCAATGCTGAGTGTATCGATCTTGATGTACCATGCCGAAATCTGTGCTGTGCTGCGCGTGCTGAACTGCGATGTGCCATGCCGCGATTGTGCTCTAGATAGCGTTGTGGATCGAGTCCTCTTTGCATCCGAGTCCTGACCGAACTGATCTGGATCTTAAGCTCGAGCTGCCTGAACACATAGTAGCTGCCCCAGAACTAATCGACAGGGGGACATGCCAGGAGGACGCGCCGCGGAACATCCCAAAGGACACGCCAAGCGACGTGCCAGGGGACGTGCCATGGGCACGCACCGCGGGACGTGCCAAGGGGACGCGCTACGGAACGTGCTGGGGACAAGCGTTTCACTCGAGACATCCTGCCAACATCCTCAGAATTCCTGCGCGCGGGGCGCGGAGGCGCGAGACATCCTCGAAATTCTTGCGAGCGGGACGTGCAAACAAGCATTCCGCCTGAGACATCCTTTGAATTCTGGACCCCCACGAGGCCCCCCACGAGGCCCCCGCTCGAGACATCCCCCAATTTTGCAAAACCAGCGGTTCGCTCGAAACGTCTTCAACAAATTATGAAAGACAAGCATTTCGCTCGAGACATCCTGCCAAAATTCAAGGAAATCCTAGCAAAACAAACGAATTAGTCGAGACATCCTCGAAATTCCTGCGCGCGGGACGCGGCACGCGCGAAACATCATCGGAATTCCTGCGCGCGGGGCGCTTTTCCGCGTCGCGGTCGGCTCTGCAAAACCAGCGTTTCGCTCGAGACATCCTCAACAAATTCTGAAAACAAGCGTTTCGCTCGAGACATCCCCAACTCTGCAAAACTAGCGTTTCGCTCGAGACATCCTCAACAAATTCTGAAAAACAAGCGTTTCGCTAGGGACATCCTCAATTTTTAATTCGCCGGCCCTACGCGACCTCGTTATTTATCGCAAAAGAAATTCGCCGGCCCTACAGCCGTCAAAACCGGGGGGAAACCAACTAAAAGAGAACCCTGGGCTCAGGCCCTTTCCGGGAAAAACAGGGTGCGAGCCCCGGGAAAAAGCATTTCAACTGAAACATGCAATGGTTACTGGGCAAGGGTGATCAACAACAACTTTCTTAGAAATGGGAGTTCAATAACAATAACAGCAACAGCAATCGCAACAACAACAATAACAATAACCATTACAACATTAATGGTACTAAAAACACAAAACAACAGCAGCAGCAGCAGCAGCAACAACAACAGCAACAGCAACAACAACATCAACAACAATCATCATCATCTTAAGATCGTTCCCACGTGTCTGCCCGCGTGCCGTTCAACACGTATATCCCAAACCCTCGATAACCCGCCCTCTTCGCCTTCGACCGTACCCCTTAGGAGTATTTGTTTTACCTGCAAAGTGAATTTCGTGCAGCCCCTAAGGCAGGAGAAGAGAGGACAGGGGCAGGGACAAGGGGGAGGGAGGAGGATGGAGCACGAGAGTGAGTAGCAGGAGGGGGGGCTAGGAGCAGAAAACACGTGAAGGATGAGAAGGAGAGGGAGGCGGAGAAGGAGAGGAAGGAGGAGGAGGAGGAGGTGGACATGGTGGACGAGGAGGACAAGGAAGACAAGGAGGACGAGGAGGAGCAGGAGCAGCAGCAGGAGCAGGAGCAGGAGGCAGGGGCCAGGAGCAGAGAAGAGCAGGGCCAGGCCGGCGCGCTCCCCCACCCCCACCGCGGGGACCCAGGACGAGGGCCCGGCACACAGTGCCGGCCGCTGACGACGACGACGACGACGACGACGACGACGACGACGACGACGACGACGACGACGACGACGACGACGACGACGACGACTGCGACGACGGACGACGGCGACGACGGCGACAACGACGGGGCCGGGCCAGCGCCCCCACCGCGGGGACCCCGCCAGGACGAGGGCCTGGCACACGGGCTGGCCGCTGCCCTGACAGGCCCACGGCGCACCCCGCGGCCGCGCGCGCCGAGCCCCCTGGGGCGGGGGACCCGCGGCGGGCCCCGCGCGTTCCCCCTCCTCCTCCTCCTTCACCTCCCTCCTCCTTCCTCCTCCTCCCTCCTCCTCCTCTCCTCCTCTCTCCTCCTCCTCTCCTCCTCCTCCTCCTCCTCCTCCTCCTCCTCTTCCTCCTCTTCCCCTCTCTTCCTCCACCTCCTCCTCCCCTCCTCCTCCTCCTCTCTCTTTCCTCCCTCTCCTTCACCTCCCTGCTCCTCCTCCTCCTCCCTCTCCTCCTCCCTCTCCTCCTCCTCCTCCTCCTCCTCCCTCCTCCTCCTCCTCCTCCTCCTCCTCCTCCTCCTCCTCCTCCTCCTCCGTTGCCATTTTGGCTCAAGATCGGGACAGGCCCGTTTTGAGTGAGGCAGCCCTCTTTCGGGGCTATCCAGCCTGCAACAGCTGGCGGACATTCTCTCTTCCCCTCTGTCATGGCAGATGGCGCTCCTCTCGCATCCCAAGAGCTCCGCGAGCTCGCCGGGGTGGTCGATTCCGTCCCGACCGTCCCAAGCCAGGAGACTCCGCCTCGTGGCGCAGGCAAAGGAAAGGGTCCTCTCCGCTCTGGTGCTCGCAAACGTCTTGCCGCTGAAGTTCCTGTCGGCCCAGGCTCCGACGAGACCGCGGACATGGACGCCGATGCGTTCACCTCCGACGAATACCTCAGGCAGGTTTGCCGCGAGGAGTTTCAGCAGATGCGCGGCACCATTGCCGCCGAGGTCAGCAGCAGTGTCTCCAAGACAGTTGGCGAGAACCACTCCATTCTCCTCTCCATGCTCTCCGCTACGCAGGCTGAGGTCGCCAAGCAGGCTACCGCGGTCGAGCAGCAGGTGCAGTCCGCGCTGGCCCCAAGGCTCGATGCCGTCAGCCGTCACTTCCAGTCCCAGATCGACGATCACGCCGCGCAGCTTCTCGCCGCCCAGACCAGACTCGATCGCCACGACTCGGACATCGCATCCTTGCGGGACCAAATCGCCGAGCTCCGCAAGCAGCTCGCCCTCGCCGCCGCTGCACCTCGTGACGAACAACCCCCGCCCTCTTCCTTCGAGTGCGCCGAGGACAGCACCATCGTCGTTGCCGTGGCTCAGAAGCCCACCACCCAGGCTAGTATTGTGGCATCTCTTCAGCCCTGGCTCGAGGGCCTCACCTTCTCCAGCGAGGACTACTCCATCGTTCTTCGGGGGTCTGCCCCCGCCCGCCGCTTTGAGGTGCAGTTCAAGGGCCCCTGGGGCGCAGCCGGCCGCAAAGCCCGCTCTGCCGTCACAAGTCTTCGCGACCAATCAGGGTGGAAAGAGTTCTGGGTTATTCCTCCTGGTGCAGAAAGGCGCAGGCTCCATCTTGGCCCCGACAAGTCCCCCGAGCGCATCAAGCAGGAGATCACCCTCCGCAAGGTACGGCAGGTGGTCGAGCTTCAATACCCTGGCAGGAGGCTGTTCTCTGACAAGGAGCGCGGCGTCCTCTCTTTCGGGTGGGACAAGTTCATGCAGCTCCAGGTGTCTCACGGCGATGCCCCGCCCAAGCTCTTCTGGGACATCCCCGTTCTCATTAAGCACGGCATGGACGTCGAGGCTCCCCGCACCGCCTGCCGCGACATCACGCACCCCTCGGATCCATCCCAGTGGTCTCTTTAGCGCTGCTGTCCCACTTGCCCCATCGCTCCAGCTCGGCCGAGAATCCTACATTATGTCTGGCTACGTGGAACGCCAGAGCCCTGCTGCAGGCCGGCGGCGACAAGGCCCGCATCAAGAAGGCCTACCTGAGCAGTGCCCGCCCAGGCAGCACTATCATCGCCCTCCAGGAGATCCATCAGGACCACCACCAGCTCGTCTCGTTCATTGCGACCATCGCGAATGAAATATCCGTCTTCTCCAGTTTCGATCAGGACCCTGTGTCGGGTCATATTCGCGGTGGCGTGGCTATCTTGGTTCCATCACTCGCGGGCTCCAACGGCGCGTTGCCGACGACAGCGCAGAGGGTGCTCATTCCTTCAACATCCACAATCACGAGCTCTCCCGCGCCGACATCCGCCGCGCTGTTGACGCGATCAAGGCCTCACGTCTTCGCGCACGAGAGGACCCAGACATGTACGCCACCTTCGTGCTGGAGGACTTCAATTTTGCCGTGCACGACGCCCTCGCGCTCGCGCTCCCCGTCGCCGCCACCCGTCGTGGTGACAGGCGGCACCATGGACAGGAGCCTCGCTGGAGAGAGGCGCTCGCATGCCTCACCGAGATCGCGTGCGAGGATCCTTCGCACTTCGAAAAATCATCAGGCTCGTGCTCATCTATTGATCGTATCTTCTGCTCGCTCTCGGGTTGGCAAATGTGTCAGTCTCACTCGCAGGTCACCACTGTGGGCACCCCTGGGTCGCTTTCGGAGCGCAAAGTCTCAGACCATGCAGCTGTTCTTCTCACTATGTCCTCTCGCGCTGCCCGCCCTCCCAGCTCCAGACCCATCCAGAAGCACATATTTGGTGAACCTGAGTATCGGCGTCGTTTTGGGGGGTCTCTGCAGCGCTGTCCCATGGGAATCGTTGTCGCCCCCTGTCAAGCTGGAGAAATACAAAGAGCCCATGAAGATTGCCGCCGCCGAGACCAGGGATACCCTCTTCCGTCATCGCCCCCATCGCCCGACAACGCTCGTGCAGCTCGCTCGTTCGCTTGCCAGGGTTGTATGGCGCCAGGACCGTTCTCTCGCTGCTCGCCTCCTGGATTCCCAGCCTCTCGCGGGAGATTTCGTTGCTATTGCGTCGGGGCGAGTCGAGCTTCGCCACCCACCGTCCTTCCAAGCTTGGGTCGACCAGATACAGAGCGAGGCAGCAGAGATCGCACGCAAAAGTATTGAGGCTATTCGCCGTCGTGACGGGGGTCGCTTCCAGACTCGCTGCCAGCTTCGTGCTCTCGAGCGGCGGGCTCGCCTGTGGTCGCCATCGGATCGCCGCATCTCGCTGTCTGGTGTCGCCGTGGCTGACGGGAGCGTCGTCTCGGACCCTGCCGATCGCCTCCGCGAGCTCTCCGCATACTGGGCACTTGTGTTTCGCAAGAAGCCGCGGGATGCTGCTGCCGCTGATATCTATCTTCGTCGTCACCTACCAAGGGTTCGTGATGTGTCGCTGCCGCCGCCGGCGAGGGAGATGCTTCGACGTGCTCTTCGTTCCGCTCGCCCTTCGGCCCCTGGTCCAGCCGCCCTTCCCTACGCTGCCTGGGCTGCATCACCTATCGGTATCGACATACTCTGGGAGGCTCTCGAGTGGACCCTCAAGGGCCAGGAGCTCTTCGCCTGTTCGGGGGACACGGCCCAGATCTTTCTTCCGAAGAATGTCACCGACACCGAGCTCAGCGACCGAACCTGCGTCCGATCTCCTGACAAGGTTCGGGTCTTGGGGCTTCGGAACTGCGACCTCAAGATCATCTCCGCGGTGGTCAACCTCGCCACCCGTCCTGCGCTGCAGGCCCTGGCTCCTCCGTGCCAGCGCGGATTTGTTCCTGGTCGGAACTTCGGGGTCAACATCCTCGAGCTAGACGTCTCGAGCAGGATCATGTCTGTCACGCCCCATGCCTCGCGGGACATCCCTGTCCTGTCCTCCTTTGATTTCGGCCAGGCCTTCCCCTCCCTCAACCAGGACTTCTTGATGCGCTGCCTCGGCCTCATGGGCCTCCCTGGCCCTCTCGTGCAGTTCGTTGCGCCCGTCTGCTCGTCGACCGAATGGGGGTCACATTGCACCAGGGCCAACTCGAGCATGTCTTCTGGATCCAGAGTGGCATTATCCAGGGGTGTCCCGTATCAGGTACCCTTTGCGCCCTGGGCACTACCGCTTTTCTGGTGGACCTGTCCGCGAAGGTTGAGGGCCCCCAGCTGGGCCTTTTCCGTGCTTGTGCTGATGATATCGGCGGCGCCCTGAGATCCGTCCAGGCCCTCTCCAAGGTCTCCCAAGTCATGTCCTGTGCCTCTAAGATGGCTAACTTGGACCTGAAAGCCGCGAAGTGCATGGTCGCCCCCCTCTCGGGGCCCTTCACCGAGGCGCCGGCACAGGATGTTCGGGACACTATCGAGCGTGTTACTCCTGAGTGGGCCGGGTTCGAGATCACCTCGCAGCTTTTGTATCTAGGCCTCTGGCTAGGCCCCGCTGCATCCCCCACTACATCGTGGACAGGACCTCTGTCGAAGCTTCGTTTGCGGGCTCACGCCATCGGGCACGGCACCGCGCCCGCTAGCCACTCCGCCATCATCTACAACACGCGGGCGGTCACCACGTTATCATACGTCGCACAGTTTTGCTGGCCCCCGAAGTCCGTCCTTCAGCACGAGTTGTCGGTGCTCGCGCAGGTATCCAGGCTCCCGCTCGGCGCGCTGCACCTCGACGCCTGGTCCCAGCTTGGCCGCTGGGGCGGCCCGCGGTGCATTCGCTGGGGCCACCTCACGGCTGCCACCATCACGCGCGCGGCCACGATCACCTTCCAGCGCTGGCCCCAGCTCCTGGCAGCACTCCGCGCACATGCTGACGAACATCCTGAATGGGCCACTCTCGACATGCTCGCCACGGGCCTCCGCTACCCCAACTTCTGGAAGGCGCCCGCGTTCGTCGAGAACCTCGAAGCCGCTGCCGCAGGGTCGCCCCCCGCCTGGGCCGCTGGCTGCGTTCGGGCGTGCCCCGCTCGTCGCTGCGATTGGTGCTCTGAACGCCGATGGCCGATCTCGCCCTCGCCCTCAGCGTGCCGCGCATGCCGCACTTCGTGATGTGTCCCTGGTCGCACGCCCTCCCCGTGCCCTCTTCACCCTGCGCCTTGCCAAGATCGCGGGCCAGCACGCCGAGTCTCTCCGCTACGTCGACTGGGGCGCCTGCCAGTCGGTCCTTCGACGGTGTCCGTGCTCGTGGGCGTGGGCGGTGATCCGCTTGTGGACTGATGGGTGGATGACATCTGCTCTCATCATTTCCCCGCTTGGGCGTCGACCATGCGCATTCGGCTGTCAGTTCAGGGGGGACTCGCTCAGTCACGACGCGCGTTGCCGTATCCTCTGGGCGGCCCTCCGCCGCGCGTTGGCTCGTCCCTTCGCCCTCGACTTCCCGTCCAGATGGGGGCTGCGCCGCCCCTCCTGTCACTCCTACGCGGTGCTCGCGGCCGCTTACAACATGTACAACGAGGCTCGCACGATCGACCCGCGGCCGCTCTCTCCCGCGGCCACCCGAAGTTGTGCGTTGACGGGTGCGAGGGCGATGATGCTTGCTTCGCCGCAAGCTCTCCCGGCGGTGGAGAGGAAGCAGATTGGCCGCAGGGGCTACCACATTCATTCTTGCTCTCCGAGCTCTTCTGAATCCAGTGGTTCGGCGACGTCGCCCCCGAGACCCACCCCTGCGGTTTCAAGCACGTGCTCGACCCCGCCCTCATCCCCGCGGTCGCAGCCTCGGCCGATCACCACGTCCCCTTCGCCGCCCGCCTATGCTAGCGCATCGTCCTCTTCATCATCTTCTGCGGCGTCCGACTCCTCCGATGACGGCATCTGCACACGCCCCATGCTAGCTCGGGTTCGGGCGCCAGCCAGGCTTGTGCGCCCCCTCCCAGATCGCCGCCCCAATCTCCGAGGGCGGAGGACTTTCTCATTGAGCGTTTCGTGTTTCCGATTGAGGCGGGCACGCACATCTCCCCAGCCCCGCAAGCTGCCCGCCCGTCATCCAGAGCCCCGACCGCGCCATCCCGGCGGGCTTGTGCCCCAGCGACGGTCTCTGCATTGCGCGGTCCTCCGTCTTCGGCGACTCCCTGCTCACCTACCTCTGCGCCATCGTCACTGCCGCGCTCCCCATCAGCACAGATGGCGGCCCCATCAGCGTCGGTGACTCCCTGTGCACCGTGGTTGGCGCCCACCAGTTCGATAATTTCGCTATCGTCACCGATTTCGTGCTGTTCATGTGTGGCGCCGTCCTCGCCAGTGACGCTCTCGACTTGGTGTTCCTCTGCCTCGTCGCCTCCCATTGGCGTTAGATCGCAAGTCCCGTTGTCGTGTTCGGGCTCGCCGTCGCCGCGTCCTGGATGCCTCGACTTGCCTTCTTTGGGCACTGGCGTTAGATCGCAAGTCCCGTTGTCGTGTTCGGGCTACGCGTCGCCACGCACTGGATGCCTCGAGGGAGACCTCCCCTCCTGTGGCGTTAGAATGCAAGTCCCGTTGTCGTGTTCGGGCTCGCCGTCGCCACGCGAGCTGTGCCGAGATTCAGGGCATCCGTCCGTCGGCGTTAGATCGCAAGTCCCGTTGTCGTGTTCGGGCCCACCGTCGCCACATGTCGGACAAAATCCTGGAGAGCTGGAGTCTCCCCGTTGCTGGGCGCCACCTTCTCCACCGTCTCCGTGGCGACCCTCGCCACCGATTTCTGCGGGCTCGCCGGTGACGCTGTCTGCTCCGATTTCCTCGTCGGCTGCGGTTTCGTGCTCGCCGTCGACCCAGAGGACGGCGCCAACTCCAGCCTCGGCGTCCTTGCCTCCTGGGGGTGCGGGCGAAAATGAGCCATCGTTTTCTCCGTCCCCCACCACTTCCTTCGCTCCGTTGAGCTCTGCCCATGCCGCTGCTTGTCCCCCGCCCGCTTCTCCTCCCACTGCGTCGCTTCACCGCCTGCCCCGCTCACGTGTGCCCGACTGTACCATCGTGTCTTCGCCCGTTGTTTCCCCCTCCGCTCCGTCCCTCGAGTCCTCCCTGATGCTGCTGCCCTCTGCCGTCTCCCCCGCTCCTCCCCCTCTCGTGCATTGCCCATTGACGCCCCGTGATATAAACGCGGTTTGCCGCCCCCGCGCCACGTCGTCGCGGGCGCTTTCGGCGCCGTCGAGACCAGGCGCGCCCGCGCCCTCCCTCCCCCGAGCGAGGTAGGGCTGGACGACCTCCCCCTCAACGCTGGGCTCCTCCTCCTCCTCCTCCTCCTCCTCCTCCTCCTCCTCCTCCCTCCTACCCCCTCCTCCGCTCCGTGGCCATTTTGGCTCGAGACTTTTGCTTTGGCGGGCTGAGCCCGCATAGGCATTCACGGATACCGCTAGTCCGCGGCAGTGCTAGGACTGTTCAGTCCGACAATTCTTTACCCTGGCGGTAACGCTCTACCGCCAGGTTCACCCCACATTCGCGTTTCTCGCTGTCATATGGCCCCAGGCGATGGAGGGGCTACGTGTTCGGCGTGTGGCGCGATCAAGTGCAACAAGCCGTGGTATAAATGATGTGCGCACTGTTGGTCTCCCATTCGGCATGTGGTTCCAGTTGGCCCTAATGTTGCTCATCAGCCTTCTGGCCAGTGGCAGTTCGGTCCGCCCAAGGCCGACGGAGGGGACAAGAAGGGGTTCAAGGGCAAGAAGGGTGGAGGTAAGGGTGGGAGTGACGGAGGCAAAGGAGGAGCTCTCGCACCACCCCGCACTCCCGCAGCCATGCTTGCCCAGATGGCTCTTCTCATGGAACAGTTCAAGGAAGAGTTCCCAGAACGCGATGCCCTTGCTGCAAGCATTCAGAAGTCGGCTACGTGTGTCAAGTCTTCAGCCGAGTCGGTCAAGGACTCGCTTCCTCTTCTGCAGCAGCATCGCGACGTGCAGGACTCACTTACCAAAAACGAGAAGTTCGTGGCGTCTTTGGATGAGCAGATATCTGAGTGCCAGGACAAGCTTGCCAGGCTCCAGGAGCAGAAGGCAGAGGCGGAGGCGCAGCAGGTTCAGATCCGTGCTCGGTACAAGGATCTGGCAGCCAAGGTCCGTCTTCTCGCCGCTGATGCTCCTGCCAAGGACCTGTCCGAGCAGATGGCCTCCTTCAACGACGTGCTCGAGGGAGGCGACCTGGGGTCCATTCGTGAGGCCTGGGCCAAACTCAAGCCAGCCTGTGAGACCTTTGCCGCGCCTGTGCCCGCTGAGCCTGCTGCGGCTAATTGTGTGGCGGGGGTGGGGAGGGCGGGGAGTCGGGGTCTGCAGACGTTGACATGCCTCAGGTCTCACCTGAGGACGAGTCGGCCTTCCAGTCTTTCATTCGCGGAGAGGAGATCTCCGAGGAAGCCAGGAAGAGGGTCGCGGACTACCTCCAATCCGCGACCAAGCGTATCAAGTCGGGGGCGGCGGGGGCAGCGGCAGCCGCTCCAGGAGCTGGGGCGCCGCCTGCAGCGAGTGGCGGAGCTCGTGCTCCTGGCGCTCCTCTGGCTCCAGCTCCTGCCGGCGGCGCCGCTGCCCGCCGGGAGCCTCCTTCCTGACCAGCAGCAGGGTGCGGCGCCCTCGCTGCATCGCTCGACGGGGGAGTCCCCCCTTTTAAGCCAGGATGTGTTCTTCAGTTCTGAGGGTGCAGGTTTGCACCCCCGCCTGCTCCGCCAGTGCAGGATTTCTCTCTTGTAGCCCAGGCTTGCAATATTACAGGCTGGCTCTCTTTGAAGCACAAGTGGCTGAGCAGAGTCACTGCGCATGTGCTTCTGGTACAGGAGCATCACCTCATCGATGATGATGACATTGCTTCGGCCTCTCAGTGGCTCTTTCGGCGAGGATGGAAATCATGTTGGGCTCCTGCAGCACCTGGGCCTGGTGGGGGCACGTCGGGTGGCATCGCTGTGCTCGTCCGCTCCTACCTGGGCATGCGCGCGCTCTCCTCGGGCTTCATCATCGCCCCGCGCCGTGCAGGCGCAGCAGTTGTGGTCATTCCTGGTGGGCTTCGCATTCTTGTCGCGTCTGTTTACCTGCGCGACGTAGAGGGTCTATCCGAGCGCAACATTGAGCTGTTCTCGCAGGTGGGCGCCAGCACTTCCCACACGGACCTTCCCATCATTGTAGGCGGGGACTTCAACATGACCCCTGGGGACATTTGCCGTAGCAAGTTTGTGCAAGAGTTTAAAGGCCAGCTCATCACCCCCACCGACGGCTGCTACACCCTTCGGAGCCAGGGAGGTCTCAAAGTTTTTGACTACTTCGTCGTCTCGTCGGGCATCAGCAAGGTCGTCAAACAGGTGACTGTCAATAACAATTCCCCCCTGTCCCCACGCAGCCCTGTGGATTTGGAATTGTTTCCTAACCCTGCCCAGATGCAAGTTTTGGAATTTCGTAAGCCCCCTCCTCTTCCCAAACAGCAAGCTATTGGGCCCATTCGGGAACCCCCTTCCTGGGACTCGGTTCTGTGCTTTTTGGAAGACACGGTGGCGGTCGCTCGTCGGGGAAAAGGGGCTGAAACTCAACGTAGGCTGGACCTCGCCTACAAGCTCTGGGCCAACATGGCCGAAGTTTGCGTGGCAAGTCTTTGTGACAAGGACGAACCTCAGGCTCTCACGCTGTGCGTTGGCAATCGGGTCCTGGACTCTGACACTCGACCTCTTCTGGCGATCGGGTTGCTCTCAAAGGGTTTTGAACCACTTAGGGGACAACCGCCACTACCTTGACACTCTCAGTCCCTGGTCTGATTTACTGTTCGCAGTTTCACAGCGCCGGCCATGCCATTTTTGCAGGTCTCAGGAGAGGTTGCCGCAGCCGAGGCGTCAGCTAGGACCAGCAGCTGAGCTTCCTGGCGCAGTTGGCTGCGGGAGAATATTGAACAGGGAGCTAAGCGTGCGCACGTGGTCACTGCTGAGCCCCAGCCGTGGAAGCCGACTTCGACTCTGTCAGCTCACGGCTGCGTGGTCAGCGACCCGCTCTCCTTGCTTGCCGCGGAGAGGAGCAAGTTCACGGTTTTGTGGAGAGCTACTCCTGCTCCTCACTCGACTGGGCAGGTTAAGGATTTCCAACCTGCTCCCGATCTCCCTCCCTCGATCCCCATGAGCTCATACGTCTGTCTCGTATGTGCAAGGCGAGCTCGGCTGTCGGGTTCGATGGTTTCCATATGAGACATTTCAGTATGATCTCGGTCCCAGGGGTTTTGGCCTGGTGTAGGATCCTCCAGGTTATGGAAATCTCTAGCATGTTGCCTGCCCAGCTGGATGCCACCGTTCTGGCCCTGCTGGGCAAACCGTCGGGAGGTTTCAGGCCCATCGGCATTTTCATGAGCCCGTATCGCCTGTGGGGGAAAGCGAGAAGGGGTTTGGCGGAAAAGTGGGAAGGGGGGCACGCTCGGCCTTACTTTGCCGCTGATAAGTATCAAGGGGCCGCCGATGTTGTGTGGCGCCAATGTGTCAAGAGTGAAAGCGGGGTCTCCAGGAAGGAACATGCTGCCACTCTACTCTGGGACATGTATAAATACTATGAGCTGATCGATCTGGATCGTCTGCTTGCGCGGTGTGAAAGGTTGGACTTCCCCGTCGCCGTGGCCAGACTGGCCATCAGGGCCTATCGGGCCCCTCGATTCCTTTCCCTCGGCGGGTGTATGGATGGTCCGTGGTTCGTCTTCTCGGGGATTGTGGCGGGGTGTTCCCTGGCCACTACCCTCATCAGGGTGAATAACATTGAAGCCCTGGGTTTGATTGTTCTCCGCCCCTGTTGTGACCTGGCCCTGTATATTGACGACTCGGGGTTGTCTGCGGTAGGTGCCTTCAATGAAGTGGTTCGCTCGATTGTCGAGGGGGCTCCGCAGCTTCATGGGGCCATTGTCGATGGGATAAGGGGGGAAGGTGGCGCAGGACAAATCTAGCCTGGTCTGTTCTTCTGCGGCCGTGGGCCGTGCCATTCGGGCTGCTCTCGGTGCTGAGTTTACGGGTCCCATCGCGGACAGTTCCATCAATTTGGGCATTGATGACACGGGGGGAGGAGCTTGAGGACTAAGGGGAGGGGAGTGAAACTCAAGTCTAGACTTCGGCTCTTTAAGAAACGTGCCCGCCGTGTTGCCAACCTTCGCTCTGCCCTAGGGCCTCGACGCACCCTGAGGGTCTTCACGGCAGGGCCTCTCCCAGGTGTGCTCTACGGCAGCGAGGTGCGCGGGGTCACGGACCACGAGCTCCTCCACCTGCGCCGCTCGGCGGCGAGCACCATCAAACCCTCAGCTGGCCAACGCTCCCTGACGGTTTTGTCTCATTTGGGAGGGGGCCCCGCTTGGATTGGTTCGGTTGCCCCGATTTTACGTTGGCACAAGGAGGTTTGGTGCGCCCAAGTTCGGGCCTTTGAAGGCTCGCTCAGTTTCAGGGAGCTGAGGCGGGCTTGGGAAGGTGTTTTCTAAACGAATCCTGTTCGTGGCGTGCAGTCGGAGGCCCCGTCGCCGCCATGCGCAAGTCCTTGGAGAGGATCTCCTGGGCGATGAGGGACTTCGCCACCTTTGCAACGGACCAAGGGGTGATCCTTTCCCTGACCCTCATCTCCCCCCAGCTTATGCGCCTCCACCTTCGGGCTGCTGTGTTTCGTGGATTGGGGTGGGGCGCAGGGGCTAAGTGGGGTGTTCCTCATCGTCGCTGCTTCGACGTGGTCAAACATTCCCTGCGTAGCAAACGGTTCTCGGCCTTCGAGAAGGGCTGCATCAGGGCTGTCGCCACCAATGCTGTGTGGACTCGTCAAAAAGCCAGGGACCTCGGGTGCGACGTTAGCGTGACGTGCGACAAGTGCGGTACCGCCCCCGACACCCTCCACCACCGCCTCTGGGTCTGCCGTTGCCCAGACGTCCAGGAGCTTCGGGAGTGCCTTGTGGAGCCTGAAGTCATCGATAGAGCCTTACGGGAGCCTGGTAGTGTGCTGTCTTGTTACGGGGCCTTTGCGCATCCTGGGGATTATTTTCCCAAGCCCTCTGTGGAGCCCTCAGCCACCTCCTTTGCTCCTGAAGGGCCCCCCCAGGATCCCCAGAGTTTCGATTTCTGCGGGCATATCTTCACTGACGGGAGCGCCTTAAGGCATGCGGTGCGCGAGCTTTGGCGTGCTGGTTGGAGCTTCGCAGTTGTTGACCAGTCTGGCGACTTGCGGGCCATGGTGTATGGTCCTGTTCCGCCGACGTACCCGCAGTCAGCTCCTGCAGGTGAATTTGCCGCCTTCTGCCAAGCCGTCTTTTTTACCAGTGCTCCGTCGGAGTTTTATACTGGTGCGCAGCTGGTCAAGGATCACTTTTCTCTGCAACCCTTGGACCAGCTGTCGCCGAAACGCTGCTATAGTGGTTTCGCTCTGTCTCTGTTGCACGAAATGTGGAAGGCAAATGCTCTCCACGAAGTCAAGGCGCATCAATCGCTCGATGAATGGACCTCTGAATTCGATAAGATGTGCCGGTTTGGGAATCATTTTGCGGATGTCGGTGCCGAAAAGGCGTCTGGCGGTGAAGGCGACCTGGGTCATCCGCAGCCGTCTGCGGAGGACACTGCTAGACTGGATCCTGACATCAAAATGTCCCGTGCTGTGTGTCAGCTAGCCGCGAAAGTGCTTCCTAGTTGGCCACGCCTCGACCTCAGCGAAGTCTCCTGGGCTAAGCCGTCGGTCTCATTTTCTATGAATTCGACGTCTGCTAGATGCCAGTGGACGATTATTCAGGTTGCACAGTTGGCGGCATCCCCAGGCTTCTGGAACTGCATGACTTGTGGCAGAGTTAGTCGTGCGTCAACCCACGGCCCCTCCCCTAGCGCTCCCCGTTGTAAGCCGATCGCGGGTCTCGAGTCAGGTGCGCTGGAAAAGAGGGGCCACTCTTGCATCGCGTTGTCTTGCTCTGACCAGGCGTCGCTGGTAGTCTGCACGAAGTGTTTTTGTTACTCGTCTCACGGCAGAGTCGCAGGACTGGGAGGCAGGTGCCTTGGACCGACTAGGTCAACTTTTTACAACAACTGGGGGCTGATCCGCAGAGGGCGCCACCCAAAGCGCCCAGAGGTCACGGTAGAACGCGGCCCCTGGGGCAGCCATTCTTTTGGTTTTGTCCCAAACGTGGAGGAGGAGGAGGTCCCCGCCCCTTTGTCTGAGCCCCCCCCCCCCCCGCTTCGGCCTCGGAGGAGGAGGGGGCACGGGAGAGACGCCGTGCCGCGATCGCACGGCGCCTCCTGGCAGCGGCGAGCGGCCCGCCTCGGGACTCGCCGTTTCAGCCTCAGGCCCCAGGCCTCGTGTTGCAAGGTGTCTCGTCCCCTCTTCGGCACGAAGAAGACGAGGCCCCTCTCGTTTCGAAGCTGCCGCATCGAGACGAGGGCGACACTAGTTCTGACTGACGCCTGGGGGAGAAACAGCTGGCCACGGGGAATCCTCCAGCCAGCTGGAGATGTCTATGTGGCCTCCTGCCTTTCCTCTGTCTTCAGGTGTTAGTTCTCTTTTGCTGGCACTGGCCAGCCAGCCTGCTCTAATCGTCTGGGCGGGCACTCATCCTTGATGTTGATGTCAAAAAAATCCCTCCTCCTCCTCCTCCTCCTCTTCCTCCTCTTCCTCCCTCAAGCACAGGGGAGCGGCGCGCCGTAGTACCATCTTTGGGCTCTCGGATGTGGCACCATTCCTCTGCCTCCCGCCTTCTCACGGCGCTTGAGGGACACCTTCGCGTTGAATCTAGCTTACTGGTATTCAAGCAGGGTTGACGAAGGGAGGTCAAATTGTGTTTCATGGGCTTCGAGATTTTCAGCTTCGGGTACTCGTTCTGGAATCTCGTACAGGTGCTTGATCGGGTCCTTTCGGTTTTCGACAGGTTCCTCGACCAGTTGCGCCTTGTCCTGAACTTCCTTATCAAGGTCCGTCCCAGGGGAGGGTGGTGCCTTTTTCAAATTGGCCTTTATTCCACCTTCCCCTGGGCGTACTACGTCAATTTTGTGGTGAGTTCTGTACACGTTGTGGTCTGGGAGGTTTATTGCATCCTCGTGTCTTTCGGCACCCTTTTGCAACGGCAGAGGCATTGTGCTTATGGTTCACATGGGGGGTGCAGTTTCCACGTCCATTCTTCCAGCGGTATGTATCTCAATGTTTCATGCCTTGCACGTTTTGCTACTGTCGTGGGCGAGGCTGGCTGTGGAGGAGATAATCCCTATTCTCTCGAGATGGGTGGGGTTGCCCGACGAAGTCCGTACCGGTTTCTGCTTGGTGTTATATCCACGCCACCGCGTTCGTTC